>QLPG01002933.1:1245-12132 GCA_003314385.1 Gomphus sp. MG54
AATGGTGCGTTGTTATGGGCGTTTATTTTAAGCGCCAGAGAACGCACATGCAAAAGACAAAAGCATGAAAGAGAACCAAAGATGCAAGTGCAAAACACAAATGCAGGGGAATAAAATCATGACCCAACATGTTGTGCCCTACTTGCCATGCGTGCCACCAATTTGGGACAGAGGAAGTACTCAGGAGGTGCCAAAAGTGCTGACCCAAGTAGAGGACTTTAAAGAGGAAAGGGGAGACAAGGGGCCTAAGCCTAGTCAATACCCAGAATGAGGAAGTATGTATATGCATTTCCTACTTATATAGTTTAAGAAACGACATGTGGAATAAGGAATGTAGGACAATAAGGTATGCAGAGCATGTAGGTATTGTCTACAATGAGCAAAAAATAGAATGGAGGAATGTAAATGAGGATAGGACAATGAAAATAGGATAATAAGAATGTGGCCAAGGATGGGACAATAGGAAGTGTCCGACTATAAAATAATAGGGTTGTGGCTGAGGATAAAACAAGGACAGGATGTCTTGAGGTGAGGCGGGTCAAGGATTGAGGAGGGGACAGGGTGGATTTAATGGATGGTGAAAGGGGCAGAGTGGATAAGGGATGGGGATAAGGGACGGGGATGGTAGATGTGCTGAGCCGAGACCAGCACACCAAGTGACTTGCATGCAGCTTGGACACTTGTGCATGGACATAAACTGACTGCTCGGTCAGCACTGGTGAATGTATCCTCACTTGTTCTTGGTAACTAAGTCCTACTAAAATTTGAAATACATACTAGTAGAAATATGCATATAATGTAGAAGTTTGGTAGTCTGATACTCAACTTAGAATTCAACCAGTAAGCCTCACTCACTCTCTGAGCTTTCATTGTACTCTCCAAGCTTTATCAACAAGTCTCTACAACCTCGCTCCACTCTAATACCTGTGCCTGAAGTTAGGGATCAATAAGATTAGAAGGTGCAGCACATAAGCTGAAGCCAAGCCCCATGCCTATGTTAAGTCCGTGTGTCAGGTGCTTAGCTAGTACTTCCGAAAGTGCTGCTATCCGGGTTAGCAATGGGGGTCCATAACGGGGCCAAAGGCCAAGAACGGAAATCGGACGGACTACGGACAGAGACGGAAGCACTGGGAGCTTAGGGTTGGTTGCTGATTGGTTCAATCTGGTCACTGAAGTGTTCGAGGTCGAAGGGATTTGGCTTCAACTTGTGTGTTGCGCCCTCCTCGATCATCTGTCCCTAATTTCGGAAAGGAGACAGGAGTTTACCGGAAATGAATCAGAAACTAGGTGGTAGACTAAGTCGATATTCGTACTGGCGAACAGTCCAGTCGACTGGGAGACTATATGCATGCGACTATCCTTGTACTTATTCGAAAAAGAGCCTGAGAAGAAATAAAAGATTTTATCTGCAAGTGTATTTGCAGTGATCGAATTTATTTTGTTTTTTGCCTTTGCGTGGTTTGTTGGATCGCAGTTGAGAGATAGAATACACCACTGATTTATTTTACATAATGTACTATAAGGCTGTAAAGGATAGGGATGAAGTAATCACGTGAAAAATAAAAGTACAGGAGGGGCTGAAACAATATGACAAATGTTCAAGACAATTTTATACAATGTGTACAAGTTCTTAAATGAATGGAAACAACAGAAAACGTACGGAATAATGGTGGATTCGAAACGCGAACATCGTTGATACGAAAAGTAGTTGGCCAAACTCCTTCCGGTCTCGATGAGAACGCTTCGTTTTGTTTTGAAGATGGAATTAAGGTCGTAAATGAAGTTAAATGGATGGGTTTGTACTTCTTGAATGATAACATATTGTACTTAGCAAAATGGATGTAAAGTACTATACTACTTGTTGACCAGCTTCGAATAGTATATTACTTTACTAATGGTACTCCTCCGGTCATGGGCATGTAAACGCTGAAACAGGGGTTCGGTATGCTCCATACTGGAATGGAACGCAAACAGAGCTCAAAAACGGCCGCGGTAAATTCAAAAAACAATGAAAAACTCAATGATAACTGGATCGATCCTGTGCATATATTAGGCAATGTATACAATTGCCTCTCGACTCGACTCGACTCGACTTGGTAATATTTCAGTCTTCATGAATATATCGTGATAAACTCGTAAGAATCGTAAGTTTCATGAAAGCCGTAAAGAATTTGATTCACTTATGCCAACAGTACTATCTTTGCCGGTCATAAAACAAGGAGAAAGGGAGTACAAGGGGTCAATATAAAGAGAAAACAAGGGAGTGATGTATGCGATGGTCTTACATGTCGGTTATCAAAGTATTGAGTCCTCGGTCAGAAACGGACTTTGGGATAGTGTCTCGGTCGTAATGGGAACGGGGACGGGAACACGGTTTCTTGGACAGACTTGTTGGGAATGGGAACTATAGAAAACAATCCTTCGTCCTTTCAGTCGGAAAGGTCTCGGAACAGAGGCAGGTGGTTGTGGGGGTTGGTGTGGGTTGTTGAAAGCATGGGCTATAACAGCCTAAATCTTTGCAAAGTTTCAACTTGCCAAGCTTTATTGCTAAGAATCTCACCGCTCACATTCTTAACAGCAATTTGGTGGTATATTGGTGTGTGCTGCTGCTGTCAAGTACATGTACCGAGTATCCGGTAACTTGGCAGTGCTGACCAAGCAATTAGTCTATGTCCATGCACAAGTGACCAAGCTGTTTGCAAGTTACTTGGTACCTTGGTCTCAGCTTAGCATATCCACCATCCACACTCCTGACCCCTAACCCTCATTCACCCCTTCCTTATTCATCATCTATTAATCCCACCCTGTCTACTCATTTTCCTTGACCTATTCAACCTTGGGACATTTTATCCTTGTTTTATCTTCAGCCATGACCCTATTGTTTTATAGTTGGTCACTTCCTATTGTCTTATTCTCGGTCACATTTCTATTATCTGTCAAGTACACACACCGAGTGTCTACAAATGGGGAAAGGGCCTCTGGTCAAAAGAACAAGGAGGTGAAAGTAAAAGGGGCTTGAGCAAACTTGGTGACCAAGCCACTGCAGGATCTGAATAGGATCTTGGGCAGGATCTCAATATACTTCTGTTTCTGGAAAGGATGAGTGGAGTTGAGTCAATTAACAATATAATGGAACAGAAATCAAAGGTGTTTAGTAATAAAGGTTGGATGAGACTATGACTGGTGAATAGAGGGTGCATTGTCCAACCGGAGGGCTGAAAATTGACAGCAGAGGTTGTATGGACTGAGGAATGGGATGAATGGGATTGGCTGAGAATAAGACATGTCCATGTGATTCAGACCAGAGATTAGAATGGCAGTGATCTTGGCAAGGTCATGACAATTGCCTACTATGGCAGTACACAATGATATGCTGCCACATTTCACACCGTGGCAGTGTGCACTGATATGCCACTACAGTGTTCAATGTGGTGGCATGCACCGATACACCACTACAGTGTTCAATGTAGTGGCATGCACTGATATACTGCTGCAGTGTTCAATGCAGCAGCATGCACCGATACACTGCTGCAGTGTTCAATGCAGCGGCATGTACCGATATACTGCTATGGTGTTCAATACAGCAGCATGCACCAATATGCCATTGCTGTGTGACAAAAGGTAGAAACTCACCTTAACCCACCTTGCAGGTATGGGTTTGGGCCAGGTTGGTGATCCTGACCCTGATCCATACCCGTATAGGTTTCCAATACCTGTGCCAATCGCTAGTTTGGCATGCACCTTACATACTGCAAACTGGTGTAACTTGTTAGAGTTATTACATAGTTTGTTACCAGGGTACAAATATTAAATTATTTCTAGAGTTGCACTATAGCAGAGTTTGATACTCTTCTTTGTCTCACTTCACTTCACACAGTGTTGACTGAAGTGTTATCTTTAACACCAAAGTCTTGTCCAGGTCCCAAAACACATACTCTTTTCATATCAGTAACTATAAGGGTGACACAGTGACTTGTAGGGAATGGCACAGGTCACCCACAGGTCAAATGTGGGTGACCTGCACCTGTACCCAAGGATACCCAACCTGGTGACCCAGGTGGGTTGGCCCAACCCATGCCATTCCCTAGTGACTTGACAGGCTTCCAGGGCCTTCCATTCCATTCTGTACCATCCCACTAATTTTGGGAAGGTCTTGCCTTATTAGGTCGTTACATAATCAACTCAGAGTTACTTATGATATTTGATAGAGATAAGAACATAAATACATCAAGCTCTATAAGGACTTTGGAACTGGGAAATTGATGCTTTCAGGAACTTCATTTCATTTTGTTACCTTTAAGTAATTTTTTAACATAGGAGAAAAATTTCATAAGAAAGAATGATTTATAGAACATTACCTCAAGCAGGCGTTGCTCGCCGGGCACTCGGTTCTCTTTTTGTTTTACATTTATTTTTAGCAAAGAGAACAAAATCACTTAAGATCAAAACTCGTCAGCAACTCGGTTCACCCGTTGGGAGCCGAAGCTCATTCCTGATCATTGATTACATGCTGCCTACTCGCGGCCTATGTCTCAGAGATATCACTCATATCCTCCTCTCGACCCTTCAACTATTCGTCCCGCAGTCCCCGCAGTAACTATCATACCCCGACCCCTTGCACCTCTCCAACACCCTCCATCCCCCATCTCTGTCCCTCAACTCCCTTCCCCCATTCGTAACCCATCGTTCAACTGTTCGTTCACACTCACAACTCACCTATATCCATCCGCCTATCCACACGCTCCCTCCTCTCCTTTCCCACGTGCATCGTACGTCGACATCCCTGGCGAGACGAAGTGTGCACGCGTTGCACAACAGAAAGTCCTTTTGCACGAGTTGTGGCTGCAGAGCCGCAGAGGGACGACAAATAAAGGACGCAAAAACCCGGAATCTGAGCTGCTGTGGAATGCGGTGAATCGTTATGTGAGAAGAGATCTAGGCGAAAACCATGATTTGGGAGGCTTGACTTTGTTCTTGGCTCATCCAAATGGGCTTACTAAAGAGGTTTGCAGTTGATTTTGTGACAGCAACACTTATATCCAGATGTTACAGACTTGGGAGCCATTTCTCCTGGAGATGCTTGCGCATTCAGAAACAGCGGGTGTTATTATTGACGAGATATGGGCATTTGAATCCGTACAGCATGGCGACAGCGCACTTGTCAATGATACTATAATCGGAAATGTCTGTACGTCAACTTGACACAAAAATTATTGATCCTTTCGTGCTACTCCACTGACACACTCAACAAGTCGACTGGGCTGATAATGCGCGAGACATACTCAATTTTTTGCTTTACCATATTCCTGAGCATGCCTCCTTGGCACCGCTCCCCACCCATATACCTCGTCTGCCCGAACCTGTTGCACGACGACGCCAAACCTCAGGCTACATAGATAGAAAGCTCGTTGCCATTGGTCACTCTCTTGGGGGTTGTTCGATGCGCGTATTCCTCCCACAAATATCACCCTCTGACGCTGACTTTTTCGCGGTCCTCTTAATTGAACCTCTCCATTCTTCAAATCCTGACACAGAACTCGGGTGGCACTCGCATACCCTGTCTTATTCTCTTCCCTCATTCTCGTGGAACCCGTCATCGCCCCACGCTGGGCTGAACCGTGTGAAGAGACCTCCCCTCCCCGCATTGCAAGCCTCGCAATTCACCGTCGCACCAGTTGGGCTTCGCGGTAAGTCTTTTTATTTTTATTTTATAAAACTTTTTTTCCCATTCTTGATGCTTGTGACGTCACCTTATTATACGGGGTTAGCGAAGAAGCGTTGGCGACATTTCAAAGTTCTCTGTTCTTCCGTGCGTGGCACCCCGACGTCCTTGAGAACTATGTACAGCATGGGCTGTACCTCGATTCTAGTACATCAGAAGATCATGTTCGGCTGAAAATGTCCGGCGTGCAGGTCAGTCGTTCAGCTGGTCCGCAATGATATATATATATTAGATTATCGACTTTTCTCATCCCATCTCGTTTCCACTTCAGGAAGCCATAGTGTTTATCCACAGACTGGTTGCATATGAAACTTGGGAGCTTTTACCACAACTCGATCAGCGTATCGAGTTATTTTTTATCTTGAGTGGGAAAGATACCTCTGTGTAAGTGTGATGTTTTACGCATTGTTTCACCTCAGACTGTTATCTCCCTCCGTCGGATATTCATATTAAGGTTGGTGATTTTACTTTAGTATGTTTGGGGATCAAGTAGGGAGGCAACTCGTGTGGCGGCGCTGGGGTAATGCCTCCAATGTCATCGTCTCGTCAGCCGGACATCTCGTGAGTTTAAAGCACCAACTTAAATAATATATCTGACCTTGGTTTTTCCTTAGATTCCCCAGGAGGTTCCCCAGGAGTTCGGTGAGCCCAGGCCCCCCCCCCACCAAACATTAGATTGATGACATGTCGTTCATTTCATTTTTTCCCCTTTCCTTATATCCATATATCCAGCAACAATAGTCTTGAATTTTTTAAAGAGGAAGTATGGTCATTCTCGTCTGAGGTCGCATCAAAAGTCCTTGTTATAAATTGACTGTTCCTATTTTCTGGATACTACTACGAGTTTGTTGATGTAATATGCCATGTAATATTAACAGATATTATATAGATCAGATTATCTATTTACTAGTATTATGGGCCGGGGTGATTTGGTTAATGAGATGAGTCTTAATTTGTACTGACATTGGAACATCGGAGGCTTTATGATCATGTAGGAAGTCCACTTAGCTCAAGTAAGATGATGCAGTTATAGCTGGTGGTTGCATTAGAAAGATTTAAGTTAAGTTAAATTATCTGATTCTGCTTGTTAATATCATGTTTGCAACCACTGGAAACTAGCCAGTTTCATATATCATGGATATAAAACATGTGGTGTACAGGTACTTCTCATATCTTCACTCTCCCCTAAATACTCACTGCACTTCAAAGGACTTAAAGGTTAGTTAAAACAATGATTTTGTTCTGGACAACTCCAATCAATACCCTCATGTCCTGGTACTCACTCAAGGTTTGGAGTATCTGGATCACCCCAATGATCCTGTCTAGGAAGGAGTGCACTCAGCAGGTTTGCATCCTATAGGTTGAACCTTGCAAGGATCTTGTCAATATATATGCATTGCAATAGCAAGATTGTGTATTTCTGTCAAGTACACGTACCAAGCATCCAGTAACTTGGTAATGCCAACCGAGCGATCAGTCTATTTCCACATGCAAGTGACCAAGCCGCATGCAAGTCACTTGGTACGTCAGTCTCAGCTCAGCACATTCATCATCCACATTCCCCAATCCTATTCCTCATCCACTCTTCCCCACTCATTATCCATTAATCCCCACCCCGCTTATTCTTTATTTCTCAGCCCATTTTACCTCAGAACATTTTATCATTGTTTTATCCTCAGCCATGACCCTATTGTTTTATATTTGATCACTTTCTATTATCCTATTCTTGGCCACATTTCTATTATTCTATTTTCATTGTTCTATACTCATTTACATTCCTTATTCTATTCGTGATCATTGTGGACAATACCTCCACATTCTTTGCATACCTGATTGTTCTCCATTTCTTATTCCACATCTCGCTTCTTAACTTATATAAGTAGCGCATGCATGTAGATACTTCCTCATTCTGAGTATCAACTTGGTTTATGTTTTCTCATCCTCCCTTCTCCTGTCTGAAGTCCCTTACTTGGGCCAACACTCTTGGCACTCTCCTGAATCTTCCTTCTGTCCATATTAGTGGCATGCACAGAAAAGCAGGGTGCAACATATGAGGATGTTGAAGCCAACCCACCCCAATTAGGGAATGGCACGGGTCACCCACAGGTCAAATGTGGGTGACCCACACCCAACCCATGGCAAACCCAAACCCATCAACCCATGGGTTTTTTCCCACAGGTTGACAGGTGTCGGGTGTGCACCGCACCCACATGCCTGCGGCATGTTCGTGTCATACATCATGTTCGTGCCAACACAAACATGCTGTACATGCATGTGCCAACATGAATGTGCAGTACGCATACACGCCGACTTGAATGTGCTGTACACGAATGTGCTAACATGAATGTGCCAACATGAACGCACTGTACGTGCATGTACCGACATGAATGCACTGTATGCATACGTGCCAACTCAAACACACTGTATGCATATGTGCTGACATGGATGCATGTATGTGTATGCGCTAACATGCTGTACATGCATGCGCCCAACACGAACGTGTTGTATGCATGCACATATGGCTCATCAGTGTCAGCACATGCGTGTCATATGTGTGCAGCGCATGTGTCATATGTGTGCAGCGCGTGTGTCATATGTGCATGGTGGCATGTGTGTGTCATATTCCCGTGTGTGTCATACATGCACACATATGACAGGAGTGAGTCTCCGGTTTGGTGTCGTGCGCGTGTGCATGCACGTGCACATGGTTGACACGCTGGGTTGGGCTGGGTCACAGGTGCCCTCAGCTTAACCCACACCCAAACCCAAGGGCACCCAACCCAGTGACCCATGTGGGTTGGCCAAACCCATGCTATTCCCTAACCCCAATTGGTCTGCAGGACTTGGCCGATTCCTGCCAGCATCGTAAAGTCAGCATTATTACTATAGTGCTCGGCCCACACATTGTTGGCATTCCCAGTGCCTAACAATTTCTCATAGTCCCATTTTTACCTTTATCCCCAGTAACTGGTACAGGTCTCCTAAGTCCTTGATTTTAAGGATAGTATGCAACTTGTCCTTGAATCTCCTGATGGTCTTCTGCAAGATGCTGGCCATCATCAGGTCATCTACATCAACTGCAATGATAAGTGCTTCATCACATTTGTATCTGTGGAAGACAGCAGGTTTGACTTCATACCAAATGGAGCCAATTTTGTACTTGATGCTACTCAGCATGTCATACCATTTCTCCCTGACTGTTTCAAGCCATATATTGCATGGTTGAGTTGACATACATGCTGCTCCTTCCAGAGACTTCATAGCCTTTTAGCTGCATATATTACAAAAAGGCTAAATACAAAGTTCAGTCTTTGTTGTAAAGCACTCAAGTCTATTTGTGTTAGATTGTCTAATCCCACATACTATTCATACCTCTAAGTATTAAGTCTTATACTAAGACAATAGATACCTCTTGAGCTCTATGAGTAGTATTGACAATCTGATAACTGAATAGGGCTCTGTCAACTCAACATAAAGTGGTCTTTATTAAATGATTCATCCTGGAAGGTTACCTATACAGACTAGATGGTGTAGTAGTAACACTATAGTTATATATGCTATAGCCCTGGGTTCAAACCCCAGTCTGGTCATTCTTTTTACCTCAACAATTTGGAACTACTAGCTAAATATCAAGCTGTTAATATGGAATGTAAGCATTAATAGTAAATAGGGCATAGATGGTTTAGTACTCACTTCAGTCTTTATCCAAACCACTGAAGTAACTAGCTGCCTCAATGGTCTACTTATATTTAAGATAGGCAATAGAAATGTAAACAATAGAAGTGATAAACAATAGAATGAATAATAGAAATGACAGACAATGAACAGTAACAATGAAAAAAGTAAACTTTGGTTCCACACCTATAGCCCTCATGTCTGCTTGTTGTAGTAAATACTCAGCCTGAATACTCATGTGATCTTAACATATACTGTATATAGTCTCTGGGATTGGAGCATTGAGGTACATACCATCTATATCAGTCTGCTTGAGTTCTCAGTTGTTTTTTATAACAATTGCAGAAATGATATGAATAGCTGACAGTTTGGGTATGAGTAAAAATGTCTCATTGTAGTCTATACCTTGCACCTGTAGGAATCCTTGTGTGATATTGTATCATGCTTGTAATAAATAACAAGTCTGCTATCTACAATGTTTGTATCATCCAGGGGTTTGATAAGGTCCCACATCTGCAGATCTGCATGCTAGTCTAGTACTCACTTGATGGACTCTTTCTAATATGACCAGTCCTCCTGTAATTGTGAATTACCCAGGTTTATCAGATCACTTCCTGCATCATACATTGATGCTGCCATTGCATAAACAAAGGATAGTGTCTCTCTCTCTCAATTCCTAGAATGTCTTCCCCTGGGCTGACCAGTACTATCAGTATTGCACCTTGACTTGGTATTGGCAGGCCTTGTGTTTTAGAACTGTTGTAATATAACCCAAGAAGCATGACAAAAGTTTGGTATAATCAAAGCCTAATCAAGTTCTCTGACAAGATGGTAGCAAGTTAATGCCAGTCTGGATTGTTGTCCAAAAAGAATTGTTTAGAGAGGGCCTTGGCAGGTGCATTGTCAATTACATATAGGAATAATAGTTTTTGTCCATGAACTATTAGTTCTACCCTTGCCTAGGAGTATTTCCATAAATGGTCTATACATCTGATTTTAGTTCTTTATTTTTAGAGGAAATAAATTGGACCCAAAGGGGGTGAGGTTCCTTCATTATGTTCTATCTTTAGGTCATAAAGGTAGAATGGAGCAAGGGTGTTTGCCTATTTTTTTTACTGAAAATATCCTTGAATTTGTGGTATTTGTCCAGAACATTAGTCAGGTCTAATGGGCCATCCTCATTTTTGTCTAGGTTGGAGAGAAAAAGTTAGAAGGTTTGAGTGCCATCCATCTTTGAGATATAAGCAAAAGCTGTGGTGTTGACCAATGAGACTTTTAGTACAATGAGTGGATTTTTTGGAGGGTCAGATGAGTGCTGAGTGAAAACTGCATGCTTGGGTGGTACCAAAGAATAAGTTGGGGATGGAGATCTGAATGAAATACTACTCAATGCTTAGTCAATCAATAAATTGTAGTGGGTGAGTGTCAGGAACTGTACGCCGGCAAGCCGATTATTCAATTCAGCCCACTCAGCCCAACTCCACCTTCAC
>QLPG01002942.1:0-13114 GCA_003314385.1 Gomphus sp. MG54
GTCTCTTTCCTGAACATTAATAGTCACCAAGGAGGTCCCCTCAGCCTACTAGTCGGAACGAGTTTTTGCACCTCGCATTGTATTCCGAAATCTGCCTCAGTGAGCTTCCAAACAATATTCTCTACTCTGCGAAATAAAGTTGTGCCCGTGAGCAAACTTGTGCTTCTTGTTCTCATGCGGTACCAATCGAGGCCCGACCGTGGGTCAGTATAATCAAATTGAAGGGGGTCGTAGGTACGTCATCTATTTTTGAGATATGGATCTGGATTGTAACAGTAAGAAATGTGTATCATTCATTGATTCATATCTGGCCTTGTCGCTTGAATAATTTCTGAGCCGTGTCGTGTAAACCACTGGCAAGCTTATGCGCCAACGGTTGCGGCTGAAGGTTTTGCTGGCAGAAGAACTTACCAGCCGCTGGGTGCCGGTTTGCCAGCCCAACGTGTCAACACAATTCACACCATCCACTTACTAAACCCTCACTGTCCTCCGACATCTGGTACTTTGTTAATCTCGACGAGACCTTCTCAACGCTCCACAGCCACACACCGCACTCCGTAAACGGCTCGTGTGGGTGTAAGGGACGGCACCGCAATTCTTATATGGTTCGAACTATGCAGGGAGCTGTGCAGGGAACGTCAGGGTAACTGAACAATGGCTCGAGCGGCGAAGTGAGCTGCACAGCAGAGGTGAAATGGTTCGAGCGATGCAGGGAACAGTGCCGTAACCATAAATGTTTCATCTTTGTGAACCTTCTTCCCGCTCACACCTTTGAGGCTGAGTATAGACTCTTCTCGGTTGCGTCTGGTGGCTACATACCATTTCTCGTGCCTTCGGCCCTCGGCGCTCAAACACCGTCTGGCTTCCCTTTCGTATGGCACGTACACGTCCTATACGTGAAAGAACACCTATCCTCTACACCTAATTTATACCCTCACGTACTATATCCGTGGTCTGTTGGGTGGTGCTCAGGTATTGTATCCCCCACCTCTCGCATATGGTGCCTGCGCACCATCTTCCCGTTGAGCACATCGTGAGTGGTGTTAAGACAGGCTCTTCCCCCCTGCATGCGGCGTGAGCCTTGTGTATGGTGTGGAAACGCAACCTCTGCTGCCTCTCCCATCATAGACACATTTAGTGTCGCCCCACCGTGGTCCTGACGCCCATCTGTGCCTCTCCCGCTCACGAACCCTTTCTCCGCCATGTCGGGTATGGCGCCCAGGCATCATCTCTCTGACCATCTCTCTTCTCACTCCCAATTGGGGGATACACCACAAGGTCTCCCGCTACCTCCTGCATGATCCCAGTGCACCCTTTGTAGATATTCCTCGTTGGGCGATAATGCAGTGTCATCCAGCTCTTTCCCTCAAGATGCGTATCTACCAAACGTTGTGTACGCCGCGCGTTCTTCTGGTTCCGTGGAGGATGTACGGACTGGTCCACCGGAGTGGGGTCACTTACGAAGATCCCTCAACCGGGATTCGGAAAAGGACAATGAGGGCAGGCTGCTCTTCTTTTCGCGTGGACACTGTGTAACACGTTACACTAATTGGCAGTTATAATGGAATAAACGTCATAATTAACTTCACTGTTGCGATATAAAGTTCGGGCATTGCAAGTGGCAAGAGTGAAGGGCTGCTTGGATCCACGTGAGGGCTAATCTTCACATGCAAGTCTGACCAGCATGAAGGTCGATCAAGTCAGGTGATAACTATATATCAGACTGGTCTAATTCCAGGAACTTAAATTTGACACGCATGTTCATCGGCCATTAACCCTTCACCACGCACCAATCAATCTGGACAGTCGTCACACGTTAGTTTTGTCTGAAAAACTAACAACTCTCTGCCCTCCTCCGATTCAAAAGGAATGGTTGGTACCAAGGCAAAGACTTGGTGGAGGAGTACATTGATCACATCATGGAGCTGATTGCCATGGCAAATATTATGATAACAAGATGACAGTGAGCAAGTTCTGCAAAGGTCTTGAATCAGGAACACAAACCCAGGTCTGGCTTCTCAAAGACAACACTGTTGGAGATCCCTTATACTCTTATACCCTATATACTGCAGAAAAAACCAATAAAAAAGCATTAAAATACTAAAGTACAAAAACATGACTGACTTCTTCTTGTACCATTAGTATTGTAATTAATTAGCTTTGGAACGCTGATTCAATTTGTCTCTTGTGTTCAAATATTCCTAATAGTATTTTCTTAACCTTCCTGGTGCTTCACAAAGCTCCCCAATACTCCCATTACATTTAATACTATTTACTTTGTTCACCACAAAGGTTTGGCCCCATTTTAAAACTCCGCTGGCCAGTTCATCGGACTGCAGCAGGATTCAAGCCCAGAGCCAAGTTACCAGATTCTCCATAGAAACACACTAAATTTTAGCCTGAGACACCCCTGTCTCATACAAATATTATAGTGAGACACTTTATTGTCCCTGCATAGTCTCTGCCCTTAGTTACATACCTAAATTTGGTCTAAATTGCCCTTTTTATTGCTAAATAAGGGAAATAGTTAGAAATAGATTCAGGAACTTCTACAAGCTTCCAGCACCTTCCATCACTTTCTGTAAAGTGCCACCAGGTTCTGGAAGTCTTTTCTTATTTAGATAGATTAGTCAGGAGATAGTTAGCTTACTAATCAGCCTGTAAATTAATATAAAAGGAGGCCTTCTTGCCCCCTTTTGAAGCAATCAATTCATCTTATCTCCTTACACTTGCCAGTGTGACATTGTGACTCAGTACTCTTAGTCAGCTGTTGATAGTCCAGCTCCTAGGTTTACATAATAGTAATACTGTCGATTTTCCAGTATTATTGTTATTTCTCATATATTGATACCATTGATTGTCTGGTATTAGTATTAGATTCAGTATAAGTAGTTGATTGCCCTGCTTAGTAAAACTGATTCTACAGAGTGAGATTGTTCTGTTGATTGTCCAGTTCAATTGCATCTCTACCCCTGAGGGTTTCTAATCAGTCTCTGATTAAAGACTCTTTTGTCTCTTGAGATTAATTCACTGTAATTTCTGTCTCAGCCTCACCCTCATTTTAGAGTGCATTGACTGGGTAATCCATTCAGTCCACTTACTTCCTCTTTCCTCTAAGCGCATTCCCTTTCATTGGAATATCTCTGGACCCCTAAGTGTCCTGAACCTACAGACTTTGATAGTCTCATTCATTGCTGCTAAAAAAACATATCACTTTCTCATCATATTAGCTTGCTAGAGTTATTACACAGTTTGTGACCAAGGTACAAATATTAAATTATTTCCAGAGTTGTGCTACAGCAGGGTTTGAAACTCTTCTTCGTCTCGCTTCACTTCACACAGTGCTTGACTGAAGTGTTATATCTTTAACACCAGGGTCTTGTCTAGGTTCCAAAACAAACATACCAGACTTGGACAATACTAGAGAATAATATGAGGCTGCCTGGAAAGTTTCTTGGGGAATAGGGAATTCTCCCTTAGGGTTTAGAGGACCACTGACCTGGATCAGCATGCTAGAATCCAAACCTCTCTTATTCAGAAAATCACCCATCAAATCAGTCTTGAAATGAATACCAAAAAAAATATAATAACATTTTGGCTGGCCATTGAAGAGTGAATTACTTATGGTAATTAACTCTTAAATAACAAACCTTCAAGTCCAAAGAAAAACCCTCAAAAACATATATTTTTTGCCTATTTCTATTAGGACCCATGAGGACCCACAATTGGGTGCCAATTACTTGATACACAGAAAATGGCACCAAATTCCTAGGTCAAGTTCTCAGTCCATATTGTACAACAAATTCCTGGGCTTATATAATGGCTATTACATAAAGGTCAGCCCAGAAGCATGGCTCATATAATATTAATATTTTGTGACTTGATTGGTCACAAGACTACAAGCTGTGGGAATATTTCTCTTCTTTTATTATTAGTGACTACAAGGGTGACACTGTGACTTCCAGAGGATTCCAGGGCCTTCCATCCATTTCTGTAACCTTCCACTAATTTCCAGAAGGTCTTGCCTTATTAAGGAGTTACATAATCATCTTAGAATTAGTATATATAGAGACTAGTTCTGTAGCATAAAAGTAACTTAACAATCAATCTTACTATCACCTAGGGAACAGCACGGGTCACTCACAGGTCAAATGTGGATGACCTGCACCTGACCCATGGGAAACCTGAACCCATCAACCCATGGGTTTTTTCCCATGGGTTGATGGGTGTTGGGTGCATGCTGCACCTGCATGTGTGCGGCATGTATGGCACATACAGTGCATACAACGTGTACAACATGTACAGCGTGTATGATGCATACGGTTCACATGGCACATACGGCGCATCTATGTCATTGGTGTATGCGTGTCATGTGCGTGTGTGGTGCATGCGTGTCATACATGCATGTGTGACACCATGGGCTGGGCTGGGTTGTGGGTGCTCTCGGCTTGACCTGTACCCGCACCCAAGGACACCCGACCCAGTGACCTATGCAGGTTAGCCCAACCCATGCCATTCCCTACTATCACCCATAATCCACCAGATTATCTAGTGCAGCAAGCACCCATAGGTATGTTAGTCCAAAGTCCAGTGCTACTTTCTCATAGGTACTGTACATTGGTCCAAAGGCTAGTGCCTCCCTCTCTTAAGTACGTTAGTCCAAAGGCCAGGTGCTTAGAAGAAGGTTTCTTAGTTGAAACATAAAAGGTAGGCAAAAACATATTAAAAGAACTAAATCAGATTTTATAGAACATCTGTGGAAATAATCATAGGCAAGGGTAGAATCATTGTTCATGTACATAAACTATTATTCCTACACCTAATTGACAAGGTACCTGCCAAGGCCCCCTCTAAGCAATTCTTTTTAGACATCAACCCATACAGGCATTAACTTCCTATCATCTTGTCTAAGAACTTGATTAGGCTTTATTCACACCAAAGTTTTGTCACAGTTCTTGGGTTACCTCTTTTACAGTTCCAAAACAGACTGTTATATCCATGATATAACTCCGATATCCTGGACTTCCGACATAGTGTGCTATGAAGAGTCCTACTCCAAACCAAGTGTTATGGCCCATGCTGCCAAATAAACCCACATTAAACCCCACAACCACCCACACCATTTCCAGGACCTTTCCGATCGCTCAAAGCCTGATTAACTGCTTTCTGGATTCTGATGCATCAATCTGAGGTTCCGTGTTTCTAAACCTCCAAATATTCTGAAGTCAAGGTTCCACTCCTTTGATAAATGATGCACAGGATCATCGTGTACCTCACTCCCTTGTTCTTTGTTTTATATTGCTCCTTGTACTCTCTTCCCCCCTTGTCTTTACTCAGCAAAAGATAGCACAAGACTAGATACATATATATAAGTCACCAGTCAACTGGACTATTCACCAGGATGAATATCAACTTAATTCTGTATCATATTTTCTGATTAAGTTCCGGTAAACTTTCCAACTTTCCAAAATTAGGGGCAGACGATCGAGGAGGGCACAACACATAAGTTGAAGCCAAGTCCCTGCGACCTCAAACCACTTGTACCACCCTATACTATGAACAGTTACAAGACCCCTGGCACTTCCCGTCTTTCCATTCCCATTCCGATTCTGATCCTGAACCTGTGACTTTTAGTCTCTCCATCCCTGGAGTACAAACCTCCCTTCGGAAACCATTTGGAATCCTCTGGAAACCCTTCTGGAAGCCTCTAGCTAAGTGCTGACATGTGGATTTAACACCAAGTCTGAACCTACCTTGTCGCCTCCAAGTCCAACCAACATCAATCAACTTGGACCTTGGACATCTTTCCTTTCTCATTGAACAATAGTCTTATTATAACACCAGATGTATATTTCTCTTGTAACCCATTTTCATTCATCTTATTGTTCTCTTGACCATTCCTAATTAGTTACAATAAGGACTGCATGTATAAATACCTCCAGACTTCTGTACTATACCTTAGTTCAAATATTGACTTAGTATTCCCACTCACCCTCTGAACTCCAAACTTGTCTTCTCCAAAACTCCGAAATAAAGGACTGACGATCAAGGAGGGCACAACATACAAGTTGAAGCCAAGTCCTTAAGACTCCGAACACATGACTTGGACCGACTTACATCAGCTCGGACCTGACACGAACTCAGACTCTAACACAGAGTTAGATCAAAGAGGCAAAAGAGACATTCATGGAGGCTAATTAGAACAACTTCTAAAAACATCCCAGTTGTCATCTATATTCCAGAGGATAACTCTAGGTATTTAGAGGTTTAAAAAGAGTTATGTTCCTACTCCCAGATGTCTTCCAATACACTCTAATAAATATCCCTATGACTCTAAAAGATGGTCTGAAAATCTATGCTAGTTAGGATTATATCCTACTTTATTTAAGGTTTTCTGGTTTTATTCTTATTCTAAATTTGATTTATTTTATAACTAAGAATAGCTTACCACTGTGGTAGTGTTAGGGATTAGGGGATGATCCCTTGAAGTCTGGACACTTGCCAACCAGTTCAATGTGTAGGAACCCAAACCTCTCCTCCAAGGAAAAATCCAACTTAAAATCAGTCTTATCTGGACTACCAAAAAATATTATAATGTTTGGCTGGCCATTTAAGAGTGAATTACCTTTAAGTAATTAACTCTTAAATTATCAAGCTCTTCAAGACCAAGGAAAACCTCCAAAAAACACTTATAATTTTCGCTTATTTTCTACTTGGACCCACAAGGACCCACAGCCAGGCACCAAACAATCACACATGGAAAATGGTGCCAAACTGCTGGTTCAAGCTCTCAAGACTCAATTGTACAACAAATTCCTGGGTTTACATGATAATTATTACATACAAGGTCAGCCCAGAAGCACGACTCACATACTATTAATATTTCATGACTTGACCTGTCACAAGACTACCAGTTGTGGGAATATGACTTGTTAGTGACTCATTTAGTGACTCATAGGGTGACTTGTAACTTCTACAGGCTTCCTTTCCTTTCCATTCCTTCCACACCCTTCCACTAATTTCAGGAAAGTCTTACCTTATCGGGGAGTTACATAAACAGCTTAGAATTAGTATATATAGAGACTGTTAGAACAGAAATTGACCATATAGATCAAAACAATGACTCAATATAAAAGGGCATGAAGCCCACTGGACGTGAAGACAAGGTGTATGACATTTACTCGAGTTGCATCGCACATTAAACTGGCACGCCATTTATTATGGTTGTGGGTTGGGCTAAAACCGACTGATATTGTTCAGATAACTAAAAGCACTACTTATACAATGCAGGAGTGAGAAAACTATACCAACTAATGATGTTACCTATGATGCATTGTGACAAAAGTCACATGTGAGTGACAAGCATACGTGTGTATCAAAGATATGTGGTAGTAGTAATAAAAATTTACAAAAAATATAGAAAAATAGGAAAAGTCACATACTAAATATCACAAGAGAGGCCAGTTCTGTAGTGTAAATCAAAGAATCTTACTCTTATCCTTAATTCACCGGATTATCTAGTGCAGCAAGCACTCTTATATAAGTTAGTCTGAAGACCAACTTAGGTACATTGGTCTAAAGACCAGTTGTCACCCTTTCCGTCAAGAGGTCCAAAGACCAATTGGCAAAACCGAGGTTCATTCCGAAGAGTGAAGCTCACCCTTCCACCAAAGTGGACGGTTCTCGGCTATAACAGAAAAGGTACACAAAAACATAGTAAAAGAACTAAACCCAGATTATACAGAACATCAAGTGGAAATAATCCTAGGCAAGGGTAGAACTAATAGTTTATGCTCATAACCTATTATTCCTACATATAATTGACAAGGTACCTGCCAAGGCCCCCTCTAAACAATTCTTTTTGGACAACAACCCAGACTGGCATTCACTTGCTATCATCTTGTCAGAGAACTTGATTAGGCTTTGTTCACACCAAAGTTTTGTCACACTTCTTGGGTTAAATCATCAACGGTTCCAAAACAGGTAGTAAGCTATAGACTTACTTCTAATGAGACTCAATGTTCAACACTAAGGTATACTTGTCAATACAAATTTTCATATAACATTCCATTTCTCTTGATTTGAAATTTTTTAAAGATAAGAAGTTAGTATAAAATATGTATATAAATTAGTTATTAGTAATCAGAATATTAACTAAGATACTTCACTCACTTGTTTAAACCTTGCCTTTGGAAATTAAGGATTCTACCAGGTTTGGACTGTACAGAATGTGAGCTGAAGCCAAGCTCTGCTCTAAACCTCACCAAAGTTATGACCTTGCCAAGTCTATACCAAAACCTCACCCTGCCTATATTCTTAACAGTTACAATAAGTGCAAACATAAGGAACAACCACAATATAAAATAAGAAGGGATTAATAGAAAGGAGTAAGTAATATAAAATGGAATTAGAGAGAATTGAAAGAAGTAAAAGTAAGGGGAAAATGACTTATGGGTTGTGCTCTGACAGTTTCCATAAAAATTCAGCACCAGCATATTGCTCTTCAATCAAAGAAAACCAGAATTTTAGGTGACCAAGGATTAGCTGTAGCAGCCCCTTGCCAAAAGGAGTGACCTGAAAATGATGAAGCATCAAAGCCAGCTAAGATTAGTGTTAAGTCTGCGTGTCAGGCGCTTGGCTAGTACTTCCGAAGGTGTTGTCCAGGTTAGCGCGAAGGTCTGTAATGGGGCCAAGGACCGAGACGGAAGTCGGACGGACTACGGGCGGGGACAGAGGCGCCAGAAACTTAGGATAGGTTGCAGAATAGTTCAATCCGGTCACTGAGGTGTTCGAGGTCGAAGGGACTTGGCTTCAACTTATGTGTTGCGCCCTCCTCGATCGTCTGTCCCTAATTTCGGAAAAGGAGGCGGGAGTTTACCGGAAATGAATCGGAAACTGGTGGGAGACTAAATCGATATTCGTACTAGCGAACAGTCTAGTTGACTGGAAGACTATATACATGTGACTTATCCTTGTACTATCTTTGACGGTCATAAAACAAGGAGAGAAGGGAGTACAAGGGGTCAATATAAGGGAGAACAAGGGAGTGAGGTATGCGATAGTCCTGCGTGTTGGTTATCAGTCATAACGGAACCTTGATTTTTGGAGTCTTCGGAGGGTTGGATTCGTGGTCTACGGAGGGTCGGAATCGCGGGACCTCGGAATGTATTTCGGACATTTGGAAATCGGTTGTTCGGGCTTTGGTCGATCGGAAAGGTCCCGGAAATGGTGCGGGTGGTTGTGGGGTTTAATGTGGGTTTGTTTGGCTGCATGGTCCATAACAATTAGCAGGTTTCAAAGATTGGATAGTAGAAGGACTAAAATATAGAAAAATCTTTTGATGATGGTAGCTTCTCCTTATATACAAGTACACTATTCTTATATTCTAGATTGGAGGCAACTTGCTATAGGAGTGGTGATGGCCAGGGCAGGACAAAGCAAACTGTGTCACCTCATGTCACTCTATTGTGACACTGTAAGATCCATTGTTATCTGAAAATATATTGTGCAGAGAATTATTTTTTCTTATTGTTTTTCATATCTCTTTTGTTCTCTAAAGACTATAAAAAGAGGTAATTATTTTTCCTTTCCCTCAGTACTTTGCACCGAGCAAATACTCAAGTAAGAAGCATTATTATAGTTTACTTTCAACTTGTTACTTACTTATACACTTGTAGAATTGCATAAGTAAATAATAAATTACAGTACTTGTACCGAGAAAATACTGAGAATTGCATAGTCGCATTTTAATTTTTTCACTTGTTTGTTGCAGATCCATGTATCCAGTTTAGAAATTTATCCTAGACAGAGAATGTGATGGCCAATTACCAGCAGCGGCAATTCTTCAATCTCAGGGAAAAGGGATTGAAGAGAGTACATACTATAACCAGTGTTAGATACAGGAGGCATGAAATTACCTAGTGTGGCTGGGGGCATAGATATAGAAGTAGGCATGACTATCTGGTCTGTGGACTTGGGGATTGTGATGTAAAGGATGGCTGAGGTTGACCAGGCAGGTTTATTGTGGGTGAAGGATGTGCCAGTATTTGAGTAGCTGGTTGTGGTTGCTGCTAAACTTGCATAGCTTTGAAGGGTTAGAGGAGAATGTCTTGACCTTGTACAACTGTCAAGTACACATACCAAGTGTCTGGTAATTTGGCAGTGCTGACTGGACAACTAGACCACGTCCACATACAAGTGCTCACATTACATGCAAGTCACTTGGTACACTGGTCTTGGCTCAGCACATCCACCATTCACATTCCTTGTCCCTGTCCCTCATCCACCCTGCCCCACTTACCACCCATTAATCCCACCTCATCTGCTCCTTAATCCTCGACCCCTCTTACCTTGGGACATCCTGTCCTTGTTTTATCCTCGGCCACAACCCTATTGTTTTATAGTCAGGCACTCCCTATTGTCCTATCCTTGGCCACATTCCTATTATTCTATTTCCATTGTTTCTATCCCCATCTACATTCCTCCATTCTATTTTTACTCGTTGTGGACAATATCCCCACATGCTCCGCATACCTTATTGTCCCACATTCCTTATTCCACATGTCGCTTCTTAACCTATATAAGTAGGACATGCATGTACATACTTCCTGTCAGGAACCATATGCTGGCATACCTGACTATTCATTTCAGCCTGCTTAGCCCAACTCTGCCCTCACTCGCCTATCCAACTATACACCCTCAGCCCACAGGCTATATGCACCTCATGTATCCATCTTGGCATCACATGCTCCTGTCAATTCATTCATTCCATTTATATCACACTCCATATGCTCACTATTCCATTCTGTCTTCATTTATATCAATATCCTTTCATTTATGTTTCACTCTACTTTCATTTATTCACAATTCCATTCAGTCTCTTATATTTGATTTGCTATTACGTTCCTTAGGGTAACTCTATTGGGAATCAGAGTGACACATCACTCTCCAATGTCACAGAAGAGATCAATATTTGGGACGTAGTATTTCTGTTCTGGCTTTTCACGATCCTCGGCTTTCTTATTCTATTATAGGAATCTAGTTGACTCCTAGTAGAATTGAAAGTAGTATAAAGATCTTGTACTTCAGTAGTTCAGTCCTCAGTCAGATAATCAACCTTGATTTTATACTAAGCTAATTCTCTGTCTCACCTTTCTGAAATCAGGGCCAGTGTGATCTGATGGGCACAACACACAAGTTGAAGCCATACCCTGTCCCAAACCTCACCATTGATTTATCTTTAGGAGAATTTATGTTTATTATGATTACATCATTCCTTCACATCATAACACTTCCTCATTCTGGGTATCGACTAGGCTTAGGCTCCTTACCTTCCTTTTCCTCTATAAAGTCCTCTACTTGGGCCAGCACCTTTGGCACTCTCTGAGTATCCCCTCTGTTCCAAATTGGTGACATGCACAGAAAGTAGGGTGCAACACACGAGTACATTGAAGCCAAAGCTACTACTTTTGGCCTACAGGACTTGGCCATTCCCTGTCTACATCTTTGGCATTACTGAAGCCTGACAGCAACTTTGAGTAGTGCCAAACCAAGTTAGCTGTGTTAGCCTCCTCTTGATTCAAGGGTATAGAGGAAGTCTGCAGTGGTGATGTCACAGTTTGTGCTTGTTGGGGAGTAGTGTCCAGTAGGATGGACACAGATGCCTCAATTGGATTGGGCATGGTAGCAGGGAATCCTCATGGTGATGGTATATCAGAGAGGGAGGAGTTGTCAGGGGACGACCCATCTATTTTCCTGAGCCGAGCATGATATAGTCTGCTGAAGTCTCAGCTTAATGGGACGACAGTGATAGACAAGAGAGATACCCATGGAGAAGAGGACTGAGGAATAGGAGCTATGAGAACTCAACAGACTTTCCCTTATAGGCTGATGACTGACTGACCTTCCTGTCATGTGCCGAACCAAGATACTAAGGCCCTGGACCAGACTCCTGGGGTCAGGCCTATGGGTGTTTGATAGATCATACCACCAGAACCAGAGGAAGGGTAGCATATAATAGAGAAGCAGTGCGTGGGTACAGAGTATATAGGGCACGGGACTTGCTGGCAATAGGGCTTAGGTTTTCCTCTTAGGATTTCCCCCATTGCTAGGTAAAGTCCCTTTCCTTGTGTATATACAAGAGTAATAGAGCTTAGGATTTCCCCCATTGCTAGGCCCTGTGTGTCAGTCCTCAGGCACCACTGGGGTTGCCCTTACAGGAGTCAGGGTTCTGTTCAGGAGAGGATTGGTGGCTGTACAGTCTTCTGTCAATGGCACCACTTGTAACAGCTGAGGATGTATTGATAGTTGTGGCCTTGCTTTTGCCTCTGCCTGGTTTGGGCATAGGTGCTACCAAGGGTCTAGGAATAGTGGCCTGATTATGCTCAAATGTTGCCATACGATGGTGTGTAGCTCTGAAAATAAAACAGAGCAAAGACTGTCTATCAAGTGCTCTTGTGAGAAACTGTGAGGTGAAGAAATCTTGCTCTAGGTGCCTATTAATACTACCTCATTGAACAACTGCTTCACTGAGCCTTGTTCTAGCTCAATTACCTTTTCACAGCATGAAGGAGACAGAATTGCCAGAGACAAGGATGTATACTGAAAGATTCCTCTACCCACCTCTGAACTTCCTCATCTGCAAGAGGCATGTTATGGAAAATCTTAGCTAGAGTCAACATGAAAATAGTAATCAAATTGAGATGCAATTTGATGCAAAATTACCCCAGTTGTTAGGGTTTGAGATCAACAAAGGCAAACAAGATGGTTATATCAGATTCAAGATAAACCAAGGTACTAGGATTCAATATTGCATATTTCTACATTTCCCATAACAGCTGGGTGTTGTTAATAGGTACAGTAGCTAAACAACAGAAGGCTCAGTGAATGGGTGGTTCACTGTGTGTATATTATTACTATACCTAAACAATAGAAGGCTACAAAGTAATAGTTCCTTGTGAGGTGTTTCTGAGCTAAGGAGTTGGAGAGAAGATGATGTTTAATGTCATTCAGGATGCACTTGATGTCCATAAAACTCATGGCCCTCAATATGGGTTCATGTTATAGCCCATGCCCTCAAACAAACCCACAGTAACCCCCACAACCACCCACACCG
>QLPG01002944.1:0-14198 GCA_003314385.1 Gomphus sp. MG54
ACCGAATTTCAATTATATAAGCGAGGTTAGCGCTGAACCTCGCTTATATAAGTGTACCCATGAATGGGTACGGGTTTGGGCCGGGTTGGAAATCCTGACCCTGACCCTTACCTGCGCTACCCATACCCACTACCCGTGCGGATTTCCAATACCTGCGCCAATCACTACAGACTTTGATAGTCTCATTCATTGCTGCTAAAAAACATATTACTTTCTCATCGTATTAGCTTGCTAGACTTATTACACAGTTTGTGACCAAGGTACAAATATTAAATTATTTCCAGAGTTGTGCTGTAGCAGGGTTTGAAACTCTTCTTTATCTCACTTCACTTCACACAGTGCTTGATTGAAGTGTTATATCTTTAACACCAAGGTCTTGTCCAGGTTCCAAAACAAACACACCAGACTTGGACAATACTAGAGAATGATATGAGGCTGCCTGGAGAGTTTCTTAGGGAATAGGGAATTCTCCCTTAGGGTTTAGAGGACCACTGAACTGGATCAGCATGCTAGAATCCAAACCTCTCTTATTCAGAAAATCACCCATCAAATCAGTCTTGAAATGAATACCAAAAAAAATATAATAACATTTTGGCTGGCCATTTAAGAGTGAATTACTTATGGTAATTAACTCTTAAATAACAAACCTTCAAGTCCAAAGAAAAACCCTCAAAAACATATTTTTTTTGCCTATCTCTATTAGGACCCATGAGGACCCACAATTGGGTGCCAATTACTTGATACACAGAAAATGGCACCAAATTCCTAGGTCAAGTTCTCAGTCCATATTGTACAACAAATTCTTGGGCTTATATAATCACTATTACATAAAGGTCAGCCCAGAAGCATGGCTCATATAATATTAATATTTTGTGACTTGATCAGTCACAAGACTACAAGATGTGGGAATATTTCTCTTCTTTTATTATTAGTGACTACAAGGGTGACACTGTGACTTCCAGAGGATTCCAGGGTCTTCCATCCCTTTCTGTAACCTTCCACTAATTTCCAGAAGGTCTTGCCTTATTAAGGAGTTACATAATCAGTTTAGA
This sequence comes from Gomphus sp. MG54, assembly GCA_003314385.1. Lineage (NCBI taxonomy): Eukaryota > Fungi > Basidiomycota > Agaricomycetes > Gomphales > Gomphaceae > Gomphus > Gomphus sp. MG54. Next base: position 1,053 of record QLPG01002944.1, read on the forward strand.
ATTAGTATATATAGAGACTAGTTCTGTAGCATAAAAGTAACTTAACAATCAATCTTACTATTATCTAGGGAATGGCACAGGTCACCCATGGGTCAAATGTGGGTGACCCGCACCTGACCCATGGGAAACCTGAACCCATCAACCCATGGGTTTTTTCCCATGGGTTGATGGGTATTGGGTGTGTGCCGTACCCGCATGTGTGCAGTGTGTACGGCGCATACAGCACATACGACGTATACAACATGTATGGCATGTACGATGCGTACGGTACATATGGCACATATGGCGCATCCATGTCGTCAGTGTATGTGTGTCATGTGCGTGTGTGGTGCATGTGTGTCATATGTACATGTGTGACACCATGGGTTGGGCCGGGTTGCGGGTGCTCTCAGCTTGACCTGCACCCACACCCAGGGACACCCGACCCAGTGACCCATGCAGGTTAGCCCAACCCATGCCATTCCCTACTATCACCCATAATCCACCAGATTATCTAGTGCAGCAAGCACCCATAGGTATGTTAGTCCAAAGTCCAGTGCTACTTTCTCATAGGTACTGTACATTGGTCTAAAGGCTAGTGCCTTCCTCTCTTAAGTACATTAGTCCAAAGGCCAGGTGCTTAGAAGGTTTCTTAGTTGAAACATAAAAGGTAGGCAAAAACATAGTAAAAGAACTAAATCACATTTTATAGAACATCTGTGGAAATAATCATAGGCAAGGGTAGAATCATTGTTTATGTACATAAACTATTATTCCTACACCTAATTGACAAGGTACCTGCCAAGGCCCCTTCTAAGAAATTATTTTTAGATATCAACCCATACAGGCATTAACTTCCTATCATCATGTCTAAGAACTTGATTAGGCTTTATTCACACCAAAGTTTTGTCACAGTTCTTGGGTTACCTCTTTTACAGTTCCAAAACAGACTGTTATATCCATGATATAACTCTGATATCCTGGACTTCCGACATAGTGTGCTATGAAGAGTCCTACTCCAAACCAAGTGTTATGGCCCATGCTGCCAAATAAACCCACATTAAACCCCACAACCACCCACACCATTTCCAGGACCTTTCCGATCGCTCAAAGCCTGATTAACCGCTTTCCAGATTCTGATGCATCAATCTGAGGTTCCGTGTTTCTGAACCTCCAAAGATTCTGAAGTCAAGGTTCTGCTCCATTGATAAACGACACACAGGATCATTGTGTACCTCACTCCCTTGTTCTTTGTTTTATATTGCCCCTTGTACTCTCTTCCCCCCCTTGTCTTTACTCGGTAAAAGATAGTACAAGACTAGATACATGTATATAAGTCACCAGTTGACTGGACTATTCGCCAGTATAAATATCGACTTAATTCTGTATCGTAGTTTCCGATTAAGTTCTGGTAAACTTTCTGACTTTCTGAAATTAGGGACAGATGATCGAGGAGGGTGCAACACATAAGTTGAAGCCAAGTCCCTGCGACCTCGAACCACTTGTACTGCCCTATACCGTGAACAGTTACAAGTGTTGGGACCATATTCAACAATTCAAGCCAAATATCAATAAAAACAAAAATAATATCGATTTTTCCTCATTCCCTTGATGGGAAATTATCGGTATATATTTTCTTTTATTTTTTCTTATTTTTCTTTTTGCATTCATGTATTATTTCTGTATTTTTATCGACGCTAACGTCGTACTTTGGTTCCATCCGGAAGTTGCCGGCATGTTCCAAGTTCGCTCTGTTTTCACTCCCGGTCAGATATGACATCACCGGGAGTATACTATATGCACGCTCTCTTCACGCATTGACTTTTCTTTTCTCCTCAGTGTTTGACCACACTGAGGAGCCTGTTATATGTAGTCTGTGTGTCCCTTGCGCACCTACTAAAGTTGCAATCATATATATTAAGCTCATTCCTCTACATGGTTATGGGCCCCGGGGACAAATCAGACAAGTTAATGGCTGTGGAGAAGTTGTCTACTGATGGTTCCAACTGGCCATTATGGAAAGCAACTCTTCTAAGCTACTTTGAATCCAAAAGCCTTCTCAAACACATTGATGGCACAACCGTCAGACCTCCAGATCCTCCTACATTTCCCAAAGGTCATATCCTCACAGACGATGAGGAGATCCAATCAGATAAAGCTGAGGAGAGGCTGGAGAAGTATATGTCAAGGGAAGGTCAGGTCAAAGCTCAACTCATCGTTTCTGTATCAGAGTCCTTGGCCCTGATGCTCCAGAAGATGAAGACTGCAAAAGAGGCATGGGATGCGTTAGTCACAGAGATGACAAGGAAGCCCAAGATGGTTGTGGTAACTCTTCAGCACCAGCTTCAGAACATTAAATGTGCCGAAGGCGATGACCTGAGGGACCATCTAGACAAAGCCCAAGACCTCTACACAAGGCTCAATGAAATGGAAGCCACCATCTCTGAGACAGAGTTCATTGACATCATTCTTGCCTCATTGCCACCCTCTTATGAAGCCATTATGAATTCCCTCACAACTTCTCTTGAGGAAATGGGTGTGCCTTTAGACCATGCTAACATTATCAGGGTCTTGAAGGCACAATATGATAGGCGTAAAACCCTGTCAATTTCCCAAGAGGAGCAAGTTTTTGTAGGGACTTCTACCAAACCAGTATCAACCAGGCAGATAAAGATATGCTCTAACTGCAAGAAAAAAGGTCATTGTATCGAGACCTGTTGGGCAAAAGGGGGCGGAAAAGAAGGCCAGGGGCCGAGACAGAAAAAGCGGGCTAAATTCACACCTAAAAAGAGAAAAGGGAAGGCGAAAGCCGCTACAGCTGAAGATGAAATTTCATCTCAAAATGACGATGAAGAGTCAGCTGTATTCAATAATTATGACCCAACGGCTCTGATGAGCGATCCTTTGGGATTGGTCATTATATTGGACACCGGCGCCAGTTCACACATGACACCGCACCGGACTATTTTACAAAGTTATCGCGTGTTCTTGGAGCTGCGCAAGATTCATGCGGCTGATAAGGGCATGTTTGAAGCCCTTGGATCCAGCCAACTCATCTTACATACAATGGTGAACGGCAAAAGAGTTTCTATAACATTAAAAGATACTCTTTATGTGCCGTCAATCGCATTCACCCTGATCTCAATAGGCCGCTGTGACAACACGGGTTACAGGACCAAGTTTGCGCATCAAAAATGCGTGATTAAAAATCCTCTCGGCAATATATTAATGCAAGCCCCAAAAGTCCATGGTCTTTACCACTTAAATGATGATTCATCAATACACTCCATTAACATATGCCTTTCTGCCATGGAGATCCATAAGAAACTTGGACACATCTCGGAGAAATCCATGAGATATCTAATTAAACATGGCATAGTAACAGGCATCCATCCAAGCTCAATAAATGACAAAATCTCCTGCGACGTGTGCATCAAGTCTAAGATGACACACAAACCTATTCCCCAAGAGTCGAGTAAAAGGTTGAAGAAACCCAGGGATAAAATCTACACCGATGTTTGGGGTCCTGCTAGGCACCCAACCATTGACAAAAAGGTCTATTACATCTCATTTACCGACGATCATTCCCGGGAATCGGTCTTATATTTAATGAACTCAAAAGATCAGGCATTTCAAAAGTACAAACTCTATGAAGCTATGCTATTTCGCCAATGGAACATTCATATTAAAGTGCTGGTATCCGACCAAGGGGGCGAATACACTAGTAGCGAGTTTGAGGACTATCTAGCTAAACAGGGCACATGACATTGACTAACGGTGCATGATACTCCCGAGTCGAACGGTGTAGCTGAAAGGCTAAACTATACCTTAGTAGAACGCACGCGTGCCATGTTGATTGAGTCCAATCTCCCCAAAACATTATGGGGGTACGCGATTCAACATGCTAATTACCTCAAGAATCGCACATATATGCAAGCTTTACCCGAGAAAATGCCATATGAAATGATCTATCATAAAAAACCTGATTTACAAGATTCACACGCATGGGGAAGCAATATTTATGTTAAAATCAAGCAAGGAGACAAGTTATTACCAAGAGCCAAGAGTGCAAGGTGGATTGGCTATTCTACACAAAGCAACGGCCATTTTAGTTATTGGCCAGACACTCGGAAGGTAACAACTGAACGTGACGTTCTTTTTAACCAAGAGCCAAAATTGGCTCCTATCGTACCTACTGAAGAAATGCTGATACTCACCCCTACGCGAACTAAAAGCGGTCAGCCGTCATATCCGGTTGCGCCAGCGCCTACGCTACCTGCCCCACACCTTCCACTCGAAGAAATGAGTGGTGATGAAAAGAAATACGCTCCAGACACCGGTCTCGAAACCTTACAACCGGGTCAACAGGCTGCTACCGGCCCAAGCAAGAGCATGCCTTTGAGGAGGAGTGCACGTATATGCCTCCAACATGAACAGGCTGCTGATGACCGGATAGTAAAACCACTATCTAGTGATGAAACTAGTGCACAATTTAGTACGCTAGCATGAGAGATGTATCTGGACAGCCGCAAACTAGCTATTAGCACGTCATCACTGCAAAATGATGAATTCACGAGTGAAAAATTCAGTTTACCTGCCAATGCCGATGAAGCCTTAGATAACCCAATATGGAAGAGATCTATGAATGAAGAATATAACGCTCTAATTGAGAAACAGACATGGGATCTTGTCAAACCACCCACTGATGCTAACATTGTTGGCAGTAGGTGGACATTTGTTCAAAAAAGAGACTCTCAAGGGAAGATCTATAAAGCTAAATCATGCATTGTAGCTCAAGGGTTCATGCAAAGCTTTGGCATTGACTACGAAGAGACATATGCTCCCATTGTCCGCTTATCATCCTTGCAAATGATATGTGGGATCGCAGCCAGGAACAACTGGCCCATTCACGAAATAGATGTTGACAACACATATGTAAACGCACCGCTTAAGGAGCCTATCTATATGAAGCAACCACCCGGCTATGAACGTGGAACCCAAGATCATGTACTCAAATTAAAAAGGGCCATGTACAGACTCAAACAATCTGGACGCGAATGGTATCATTGTCTATCCAGCATATTACAAAGCCTCAGATTCATAATATCGGCCTCAGATGCTGCCGTATTTTACAGACATGGACAAAAAGGGCATGCGATCATTGCTGCAGCTACGGACGATCTCACGATCACTGCTACCGACTTGGCAACTGTAGATGAAATCAAACACGATCTCTCCCAGATCTTCAAAATGAAAGACCTAGGTGAAATATATTGGTTGCTCAACATGAAAATTGAATGCGACCAAAAATCACACACAATTGCCTTCTCTCAACCGGCGTATATCGACAAAATTGTTAACCGGTTTGGTCTACAAAATGCCAAAACACACGTAACTCCCATAGATCCAAATACTAAATTATCTAAAGAGCAATGCCCAAAGACAGATAACAAAAAAGGAGAAATGAAAAAGATCCCATATCGACAAGCGATTGGCTCTCTTATGTGGGCGGCCATTGCAACATGCCCAGACATATCCTTCGCGGTATCACTACTCTTGCAATTCCTAGATAACCTGGGAAAAATTCACTGGGAAGCAGCTAAAAGAGTACTTAAGTACCTAAAAAGAACTAAAGATTTCAAATTGGTACTAGGCAGAAACTGCAATGGACTCATCGGATATGCCGATGCCGATTGGGCATCTCAAGAGCATCGCCATTCAATTTCCGCATACCTCTTTCAAATTGATGGTGGATCGGTCTCCTGGAGCTGTCAAAAACAGTCTATTTGTCAGGAGTCGGATACTGACGGACTTCGGTACTGCCAAGGGGTGTTGTTGAAAGGTCGGGCGGACTATGGCCAAGTCCTGCAGGCCAAGAGTAGTGGCGTTGGCTTCAACGTACTCGTGCGTTGCGCCCTACTTGCCGTGCATGCCACTGTATTTGCAACAGACAGATACTCAGGGGGATGCTGAAGATGCCGGCCTGATGCCGGCAGATGGGTCTTGGTACGTGGACTTGACACTATTGTAGCACTATCTTCGACAGAGGCGGAATTTATTGCGCTCACACACGCAACCAAAGAAGCATTATGGATGCACCACTTAATCACAGAAATCTTTCAACCCATCCAATTTCCTATCAAAATCTATTGCGATAACCAATCCGCGATCACTATCACACACGGCAACCAACTACATGTGCGAACAAAACACTTTGACATCCGACTTTATTTCATATGTGATTCACTCAAAAATGACAACATTGCCATTCAGTATCTACCGACCAATCAAATGCTAGCGGATATCCTTACCAAAGGCCTACCTGGCCTGAAGGTAAAGATGATCACCGAAGAGTTAGGTTTATATTAGGCTTGAGGGGACGTATTGGGACCATATTCAACAATTCAAGCCAAATATCAACAAAAACAAAAATAATATCAATTTTTCCTCATTCCCTTGATGAGAAATTATCAGTATATATTTTCTTTTATTTTTTCTTATTTTTCTTTTCACATTCATGTATTATTTCTGTATTTTTATCGACGCTAACGTCGTACTTTGGTTCTGTCCAGAAGTTGCCGGTGCATTCCAAGTTCACTCTGTTTTCACTCCCAGTCAGATATGACATCACCGGGAGTATACTATATGCATGCTCTCTTCGTGCATTGACTTTTCTTTTCTCCTCAGTGTTTGACCACACTGAGGAGCCTGTTATATTTAGTCTGTGTGTCCCTTGTGTACCTACTAAAGTTGCAATTGTCAGGGGACGACCCTCTCTAAACTCCGATCCAACTCCGAGGTTCCATTTCAAACTCCGATCAGCTCTGAGGCCTGATACAGGTCCGAAATCTGACTTCAAACTCCGACCAACTCCGAGGCTAAAAAGCCCAGAAACCACCGAGTGGAGACAGAAAAGGTCTTAACACATGATGACTAGAACTCAGAGCAAATACCCGAGCCTCGGACTTAGTACCAGGAGATTGGCTCTACAAACTCCGATGTATTGATTTGTAAGCTAGTGCACAGACCACCCATATAAAGGGTATAAAAGGGGCTCACCAGCAGCGGGATCCTTAGACTTTCCTCTTTGGATTCCCCCTGCTTAGGTGAGGACTCCACATGTATTTAGGTAGTAGATAATTAAATAACTTTGGATTCCCCCTGCTTAGCTCGCCTCCAAGATATACCTCGGGGTTGTAAGAGGGTTGCCCTTACAGCAATCATATATATTAAGCTCATTCCTCTACAACAAGACCCCTGGCACTTCCTGTCTTTCCATCCCCATTCCAATTCTGATCCTGAACCCACAACCTTTAGTCTCTCCATCCCTGGAGTATGAACCTCCCTTTGAAAACCATTTGAAAACCTCTGGAAACCCTTCTGGAAGCCTCTAGCTAAGTGCTGACACCTGGATTTAACACCAAGTCCGAACCTACCTTGTCGCCTCTGAGTCCAATCAACATCGATCAACTTGGACCTGGGACGTCTTTCCTTTCTCATTGAACAATAGTCTTATTGTAACACCAGATGTATATTTCTCTTGTAACCCATTTTCGTTCATCTTACTGTTCTCTTGACCATTCCTAATTAGTTACAATAAGGACTGCATGTATAAATACCTCCAGACTTCTGTACTATACCTTAGTTTGAATATCGACTTAGTATTCCCACTCACAACTCCAAACTTGTCTTCTCCAAAACTCCGAAATAAAGGACTGACGATCGAGGAGGGCACAACATACAAGTTGAAGCCAAGTCCTTAAGACTCCAAACACATAACTTGGACTGACTTACATCAGCTTGGACCTGACACAAACTCAGACTCTAACACAGAGTTAGATCAAAGAGGCAAAAGAGACATTCATGGAGGCTAATTAGAACAACTTCTAAAAACATCCCAGTTGTCATCTATATTCCAGAGGATAACTCTAGGTATTTAGAGGTTTGAAAGAGTTATGTTCCTACTCCCAGATGTCTTCCAATACACTCCAATAAATATCCCTATGACTCTAAAAGACAGTCCAAAAATCTATGCTAGTTATGATTATATCCTACTTTATTTAAGGTTTTCTGGTTTTATTCTTATTCTAAATTTGATTTATTTTATAACTAAGAATAGCTTACCACTGTGGTAGTGTTAGGGATTAGAGGATGATCCCTTGAAGTCTGGACACTTCCCAACCAGTTCAATGTGTAGGAACCCAAACCTCTCCTCCAAGGAAAAATCCAACTTAAAATCAGTCTTATCTGGACTACCAAAAAAATATCATAATGTTTGGCTGGCCATTTAAGAGTGAATTACCTTTAAGTAATTAACTCTTAAATCATCAAGCTCTTCAAGCCCAAGGAAAACCTCCAAAAAACACTTATAATTTTCGCTTATTTTCTACTTGGATCCACAAGGACCTACAGCCAGGTGCCAAACAATCACACATGGAAAATGGTGCCAAACTGCTGGTTCAAGCTCTCAAGACTCAATTGTATAACAAATTCCTGGGTTTATGTATTAATTATTACATACAAGGTCAGCCCAGAAGCATGACTCACATACTATTAATATTTTGTGACTTGACCTGTCACAAGACTACCAGTTGTGGGAATATGACTTGTTAGTGACTCGTTTAGTGACTCATAGGGTGACTTGTAACTTCTACAGGCTTCTAGGACTTTCCATTCCTTTCCACACCCTTCCACTAATTTCAGGAAAGTCTTGCTGTTATGATCTAAACAGTTATGGCTAAGTAAAGAAAGTAAGCCTGTGTCAACATGCATCTAAAACTAAACATACTCACTTCAGTCCTTTGTGGTAAAGGCTGAAGTGTCGGAAAGTGAAATATAAACTATACATGTCCTGACTGAGAATTCTCACGCTAAAATATAGCCTCAAGTCAAACATTAGAAAAGATAAAATAAAAGGGAAATATGAATGTTCAGAATGATACTGTCCTTCATGTCTGAAGCTTCACACTTGCCTTATCAGGGAGTTACATAAACAGCTTAGAATTAGTATATATACAGACTTTTAGAACAGAAATTGACCATATAGATCAAAACAATGACTCAATATAAAAGGGCATGAAGCCCACTCGGCGCGAAGACAAGATGTACGACATTTACTCGAGTTGTGTCGTACATTAAACTGGCACACCATTTATTATGGTCGTGGGTCAGGCTAAAACCGACTGATATTATTCAGATAACTAAAAGCACTACTTGTACAATGCAGGAGTGGGAAAACTATACTAACTAATGATGTTACCTATGACACATTGTGACAAAAGTCACATGTGAGTGACAAGCATACGCGCATATCAAAGATATGTGGTAGTAGTAATAAAAATTTACAGAAAATATAGAAAAATAGGAAAAGTCACATACTAAATATCACAACAGAGACTAGTTCTGTAGTGTAAATCAAAGAATCTTACTCTTATCCTTAATCCACCGGATTATCTAGTGCAGCAAGCACTCTTATATAAGTCGGTCCAAAGACCAACTTAGGTACATTGGTCCAAAGACCAGTTGCCACCCTTTCTGTCAAGAGGTCCGAAGACCAACTTAGGTACATTGGTCCAAAGACTAGTTGCCACCCTTTCCGTCAAGAGGTCCAAAGACCAACTTAGGTACATTGGTCCAAAGACCAGTTGCCACCCTTTCTGTTAAGAGGTCCAAAGACCAATTGGCAAAACCGAGGTTCATTCCGAAGAGTGAAGCTCACCCTTCCACCGAAGTGGAAGGTTCTCGGCTATAACAGAAAAGGTACGCAAAAACATAGTAAAAGAACTAAACCCAGATTATACAGAACATCAAGTGGAAATAATCCTAGGCAAGGGTAGAACTAATAGTTTACGCTCATAAACTATTATTCCTACATGTAATTGACAAGGTACCTGCCAAGGCCCCCTCTAAACAATTCTTTTTGGACAACAACCCAGACTGGCATTCACTTGCTATCGTCTTGTTGGAGAACTTGATTAGGCTTTGTTTTGTCATGCTTAGGGAATAGCATGGGTTAGGCTAACCTGCACAGGTCACTGGGTTGGGTGCCCCTGGGTTTGGGTGCGGGTCAAGCCGAGAGCACCTGTGACCTGGCCCAACCCACCCCCTCAACTATGTATGCGTACATGTGCACACGTACAACACAACCATGCCAACACGAACGCACCATACCCCCATGCACCGACACCAACGTGCCGATACTAATGCGCCGACACCAATGTGCTGATGCCAACATGTGCGGTGCATTTGTGTTGTACGTCATGTGTGCATATGGTGTGTTCATATTGTATGTCGTGTGCATGTACAGCGTGTTCATGTCGTATGTCACGTGCATGTATGGCACATTCATGTCGCATGTTGCATGTACATATGGTGCGTTCGTGTCGTACATTGCATGTGCATATGGCGCATTTGTGTCAGTGCATGTGGGTGCGTATGGTGCATTTGCGTCAGCATGTGTGGGTGTAGCACACACCCGACACCTATCGACCTATGTTCGGGTTTCCCATGGGTTGGGTGTGGGTCACCCACATTTGACCTGTGGGTGGCCCGTGCCATTCCCTAGTCACGCTTCTCGGGTTAAATCATCAACGGTTCCAAAACAGGTAGTAAGCTATAGGCTTACTTCTAATGAGACTTAATGTTCAACACTAAGGTATACTTGTCAATACAAATTTTCATATAACATTCCATTTCTCTTGATTTGAAATTTTTTAAAGATAAGAAGTTAGTATAAAATATGTATATAAATTAGTCATTAGTAATCAGAATATTAACTAAGATACTTCACTCACTTGTTTAAACCTTGCCTTTGGAAATTAAGGATTCTACCAGGTCTGGACTGTATAGAATGTGAGCTGAAGCCAAGCTCTGCTCTAAACCTCACCAAAGTTATGACCTTGCCAAGTCTATACCAAAACCTCACCCTGCCTATATTCTTAACAGTTACAATAAGTGCAAGCATAAGGAACAACCACAATATAAAATAAGGAGGGATTAATAGAAAGGAATAAGTAATATAAAATAGAATTAGAGAGAATTTAAAGAAGTAAAAGTAAGGGGAAAATGACTTATGGGTTGTGCTCTGACAGTTTCCATAAAAATTCAGCACCAGCATATTGCTCTTCAATCAAAGAAAACCAGAATTTTAGGTGACCAAGGATCAGCTGTAGCAGTCCCTTGCCAAAAGGAGTGACCTGAAAATGATGAAGCATCAAAGCCAGCTAAGATTAGCAGGTTTCAAAGATTGGATAGTAGAAGGACTAAAACATAGGAAAATCTTTTGATGATGGTGGCTTCTCCTTATATACAAGTACACTATTCTTATATTCTAGATTGGAGGCAACTTGCTGTAGAAGTGGCGATGGCCATGGCAGGACAAAGCAAACTGTGTCACCCCATGTCACTCCATTGTGACACTATAAGATCCATTGTTATCTGAAAATATATTGTGCAGAGAATTATTTTCTTATTGTTTTTCATATATCTTTTGTTCTCTAAAGACCATAAAAAGAGGTAGTTATTTTTCCTTTCCCTCAGTACTTTGCACCAAGCAAATACTCAAGTAAGAAGCATTATTATAGTTTACTTTCAACTTGTTACTTACTTATACACTTGTAGAATTGCATAAGTAAATAATAAATTACAGTACTTATACCAAGCAAATACTGAGAATTGCATAGTCGCATTTTAATTTTTTCACTTGCTTGTTGCAGATCCATGTATCCAGTTTAGAAATTTATCCTAGACAGAGAATGTGATGGCCAATTGCCAGCAGCAGCAATTCCTCAATCTCAGGGAAAAGGGATTGAAGAGAGTACATACCATAACCAGTGTTAGATACTGGGGGCACAGATATAGAAGTAGGCATGACTATCTGGTATGTGGACTTGGGGATTGTGATGTAAAGGATGGCTGAGGTTGACCAGGCAGGTTTATTGTGAGTGAAGGATGTGCCAGTATTTGAGTAGCTGGTTGTGGTTGCTGCTAAACTTGCATAGCTTTGAAGGGTTAGAGGAGAATGTCTTGACCTTATGCAACTGTCAAGTTCACATACTAAGTGTCTGGTAATTTGGAAGACAGCTAGACCACATCCACATACAAGTGCCCACATTGTATGCAAGTCACTTGGTACACTGGTGTTGGCTCAGCACATCTACCATTCACATTCCTTGTCCCTATCCCTCATCCACCCTGCCCCACTCGCCACCCATTAATCCCACCTTGTCTGCTCCTTAATCCTCAACCCCTCTTACCTTGGGACATCCTGTCCTTGTTTTATCCTTGGCCACAACCCTATTGTTTTATAGTCAGGCACTCCCTATTGTCCTATCCTTGGCCACATTCCTATTATTCTATTTCCATTGTTTCTATCCCCATCTACATTCCTCCATTCTATTTTTACTCATTGTGGACAATATCCCCACATGCTCTGCATACCTTATTGTCCCACATTCCTTATTCCACATGTCGCTTCTTAACCTATATAAGTAGGACATGTATGTACATACTTCCTTTCAGGAACCATATGCCGGCATACCTGACTATTCATTTCAGCCTGCTCAGCCTAACTCTGCCCTCACTCGCCTATCCAACTATACACCCTCAGCCCACAGGCTACATGCACCTCATGTATCCATCTTGGCATCACATGCTCCTGTCAATTCATTCATTCTATTTATATCACACTCCATATGCTCACTATTCCATTCTGTCTTCATTTATATCAATATCCTTTCATTTATGTTTCGCTCTACTTTCATTTATTTGTAATTCCGTTCAGTCTCTTATATTTGATTTGCTATTACGTTCCTTAGGGTAACTCTATTGGGAATCAGAGTGACACATCACTCCCCAATGTCACAGAGGAGATCAATATTTGGGACATAGTATTTCTGTTCTCGCTTTTCACGATCTCAGCTTTCTTATTCTATTATAGGAATCTGGTTGACTCCTAGTAGAATTGAAAGTAGTATAAAGATCTTGTACTTCAGTAGTTCAGTCCTCAGTCAGATAATCAACCTTGATTTTCTACTAAGCTAATTCTCTGTCTCACCTTTCTGAAATCAGGGCCAGTGTGATCTGATGGGCACAACACACAAGTTGAAGCCATACCCTGTCCCAAACCTTGCTATTGATTTATCTTTGGCAGAATTTACGTTTATTACA
>QLPG01002945.1:0-11575 GCA_003314385.1 Gomphus sp. MG54
ATTATGTTTCATGAATGACTTCTATCGCGTTTCTGTCTTTACACAATATTTACCATCAAACAAAATCTTGGCAGAGATACAATCTTGGTTTCACCAACATATTTTCCCTTTACCCAGCCTTGACTCTCATAAAGCTTGCACATTCTGCCTCTATCCATCAGGCTCTCATTCCAACACACTATCCAGTCCTTCTCAACATTTCCTCACACGATGTCCTCTCAAGGTAGTAATCGAGTCTTAATCCAGCAGGAGACAGATATGTGAGTACCCTAGACTGTTCGGCTTGGAGGAAATTTATGATTCGGACAGTTTGGCTCAGAACTATTCGACGATTGCTGCGTGGGGTAAGCTCAGTAGTAATTTTATGTGGACCTCGTTGTGATCTCGCCATTTGAAATAGCACTCTTGGTTTATGACACACTCCTCACATTCCGTTATGAGAAAAAACATGTCTGGAAAACGAAGCTTAGATTAGGATCAGTCCTGTATATTTTGGCTCGCTATCCAGGGGTCATCTACTTCATGTTCCTCTCAATAATTGACATTTTCGACACAAATCTGTCCATCAAGGTGAGTAGTTCTATGCCACGAATCACAAAGAGTTCACATTCATATGCGTCTAGTAAGACTCTCATGATGTGTAACACAGAATCTAATGTCAAAACAGTGCATGTAATGACTTACTTCACTTGTTTGATAGTATTATTATTCTATCCCTTCTTGGAATCCAAGGTGACAAATGGCTCTAGTTTTCGATTCAAAAATTATCTATCTATTCTACCAGGGCTTTTGATGGCACGGGCATATGCCGTATCCACGATGAAGAGACTGACTGCTTTTGTGCTTAGTCTTTTGTTTCTTGCCACTGTTTGGTGTACCTTGGTATGTCATCCTCTCACTTTGTGATGACTAATAAAACTTGTATGCACTGAATAGTTTTCTGCAAAAATAGACAGCTGTGCACTAACTGAGACGCACCTGAACAAGCTTCACTTGTGAGTTATGTTGGTTTATTCCTTCACATCCCATGTCTATTCACATGATTTTCAGAAGTGAAGCTTCCTTTGTTTCAATTTTGTGTTACTGCTTATACATTGTCTAGTCAACACTATTCAGGCTGTGTTGATCATCCTTTTAGACACAGTTATCGTTGCGGTGATGCTTTCCAATTCCCTGGGAACCTTAAGGGAGTTAAGAGAGTTGAGAGAGTTGCACACCAAGTCACTAACTCAGGTGTTGGTTGAACAAAGTATGCTTCTCAGTGGTATAATACATTGTGGCTAATTATTGTACAGGTGTGCTACGATATGGGTATCTAATATTTAATTGTGATCCCAAATCCGCATCTAATCCACAGTCAGGTTCGTGCTCACAGTAACCTTAACAGCAGCCATCACATCCAAGGTATTTCTCAATAAAATCCTGCATAAAGTTGGCTGAGTAGTGATTATGACAGGTCTTAAGAGTAAATGATTCTTTGGATATAACTGGTGAAAATAACGAATTAATAAACTGTCAATAGCCTACTCTTGCCGACATTCTTATTCCTCTGCAGGGAAGGTAAGAGCCCTGAAATACGACTATTTGGGTGACTGGACTGATACCTCATATAGCCTGTCTATCATCATCATCTGTCGAATTCATTTGGACCTCCAAGAGAAGCATTCCCATCCTAATGGCACCACCCACTCTTCCTCTCATCCCATTGGCAGCTTCCATGCAGCTACACGACGGATGCACCATGTCATTATGGACGAATTCGGTGACCGGAACCTTACCGAGTCAATCGACACTGGATTCCCTTCGTCGAATGAAATTGAGCTCGAGGATGTCCCCGCTTCCAATACAGACCGGATTGACCTCGATGAGTATCCATGGGCCGGGAGGAGTTTGGGAGAGATAGAGAACATGGCTCCAGCGGGATCCCAAAATGCGGGTAAGCTTTATTTGTTATTTCAGCTGTGGTGGGTTGGTCCAGTTCTCTGTGATGATTCAATGTTGTTTGCAGATGCTGTTGAAACAATATAGAGATTGACCAGGACATCGACGTTCGTATATTGGGGAACCAGGAGTACTATGAGTACTCACTGGGAGCTCAGGATGTCATCCTAGAATATATATAATTATGATTGTGCCGACAGATCATTTGGTGTAGATAGTTATTTGTGATTTTGCTGTGTTTCCTCTAATTTTCTACTAAAGAAGCCACCGAATCTTATTTTATATAGGCTCGTTCTTAAGGTGATCAACTGGTTCGAGAATTTAAGAAATACATAAATAAGCAAACATATGCTAAATGTTTCTTACAGACCTGATCCAGCCTCAGCTACGGGCTCAATTAAGCCTCAGCTGGAGGAACAAGGAGAGCGAGAGGCTTTTAAATCAAACAAGTTGTCAAGTTGCACATTGTTGTAAATGTGAGATTTTCACCCGAAGCAGTAACGCCATCACAGGTCGCGCTAGATTGTTTTTCGATCGTTTTGGCTAGCGCGACATGTATAAGCCTACAGTCCTGTCCTGCACATCAAAACATCAATTTCACTTCTCTTTAAGCTTGGTTGCTGTGCAATGCACGCCGAATTCTGACACCTTGTTTCACGATAGGTACGTCATCGTGTTGGTTTCCTGTCGCTATCTCCACCTCTCCATCAACCTTCTCGGAGATTTTCCTCTTCCAACATCCCCACAACACCACATGCACATTCAGATCGAGGATATATCACCCAGAAATTGAAGTCTCAAGGATAAACGCGCCATGGGGGCTATGCAATTAAATATCTTAATGTGAAACCCCAAAGACGCCAATCTGAAATATAAACCAAATATTCTGCACTGCTCATTTGAGAGTTTTCCCCAGGGTATGAAATGGATGGGCTTCCATACTACGAAGACTCCTAGTACCAGAATGGATCTCTATCTTTCATTCAAGCTATTGTTCTCAGAATCTCAGGATTCGTCTGAGCTGAAATCTAAATAACAGGCGCAGAGGCTTTATTTCTGTCGGGGCCTTCCATTCTTCATGTTTTATGCCCAAAATAACAGTGAGTAGCATTTGTGTCGTCACCTGCCTGTCATCACTCCCCGCGAATAATATTGGCAATCGCTTGGGATATTGAGGACAGTATAAAGAACGAAAATGAATTAAATTAAATTTAAACAAGGTTGAAGCGTCACTATCACGCCCGAGGAAGAGCCCACTCAATACCTTTCCCCGACTCAAGATCACCCATTTTGTTGCCTCTTCGCCTATCCCACATCTGAAGCTAAGAAGTAGAGCTGATCATGACCCATAGGCACCAATCTCCACGCGAGATTTCTGACAATATTCGACCATGACATTCTTAAAGATCGGTATCATGATATTGAAACCGATCCCGAGAGAAGCCAGCTCCAACGTATGGTGTTGATGTATGGTTGAGAAATGGCATGGCTGAGGACAATGGTGGGGGCATGCACGTACAGGTTTTCAAATTTGAAGTTCAAGCGTTACCCGGGTGCCTATTGACCGTTATATTTTATTAGAAAATTGGTGGGAGTGGTGCTATGTTTCCTGCCATTGAAGAACACTTTCTCACGATGCCAGAGCTAGGTATAAGCAAGACAAGGTTATGTATAAAAGATGACCTGTAGAGCAGGACAAGAAAACATAGGTGTTCGTATCGACATGGTCGTAATCATATGATTATGACAATCAACAAGCTGAGGTGGGGGGAGTGTTGATGATAGCGAGCGATCCTCATGTAATCTCTTTCTTATTATCCTAACTCTGGTTGGATAGATTAGTCATGACAGGTGTAAAAGTGTCTCATTCTCTTGAGACGTATGTGAGGTAATATATGGACAGTGTGGGAGATATGGATTAGAATACAAGGTTTGTTGAAAAAACTGGCCCTATATCCTATGTGGGGTAGCTGTTGAATGTTGACTGTTGGACGTTAAATCAGGAACTGTATATCACAATATTTAGCCTGGAGTGTAGAGTGACGATTTATAGAGACTTTTCTGTCAATTTAGGGAGACCACAATAATCAACTTGAATTTCCCTCATTTCAGACTGATAGATAAAAGTAAAGTGCGAGCAATTTGTTTTTACAGTACATCTATAATAAAAAGTTAGGGAGGTTCAAAGTGATATTCCGTCTCCACCTCATTAGCGACATAACCCTGAAATTCGGGTCAATATGGTGCAATCTAATGTTTCATGCGTACTTCCGCGTTGACGCCGCGCTTCAAGTATCTGGCACCAGCAACATGGCGAGATGGACAACAACGTTGCCAAATTGCTCCTGCAAACTCGCGTCCGTAGTACATACAATTCCCCACACTCATCGCACTCACAAGTGGACCAACTCTACGGTTCCCTGCACCCACGAGTGTTGCACACTCAGTTCACCGCTTGCGACGGCCGCTACGATTCCCCGCACTCAAAAGTCGACCGCCTTCACGTTGCACAGTAAATTGCTCCGCGCACATTGAAACACATATTCTCTTTGTCTTGACTGAATAGGTACGCACCAACCTGTTGTTACATCGGTCGACCACCGTTGCGCACCACCATGCCAACAAACAATCGAGTGTAACTCACCGTTAACCGACATGGATTAACAAATGCGTATCGTCGCCGCCGCCGTCATCGCTTGCGCATATATATGGTGAGTTCTGCGATGTCCCAAGGCTGCGGGAATCGATTATGAGACACACCGATAACCACGACGCAGGTTACACACGGACAACTCACTTTGTCAATTGTCAAACGCACGCTCTTCCATGTCACTGTGTGATGGCAGGGAAGGTCTAATAAGACTGATAACTGACACACAGAGCAACAAGTGCCTTTGGGGCTTGTCAATATGGATGCTAAAGACAAGGCCCAAAGGTGCACAATGGTGCATCGTTATGGGCACTTATTTTAAGCGCCAGAGAACGCACATGCAAAAGAGAAAAGCGTAAAAGAGAACCAAAGATGCAAGTGCAAAACACAAATGCAGGGGAATAAAATCATGACCCAACACTGTGACCCCTGACGCTCAACAAAAAATAGCACATGAGACGGTGTGAGAAATTTGAACCGCCTATTACCAACGAACCAGTGTTCACTGGTTAATTTGAATCAGCTCATCCTAGTTGTTCCTGATAGATGTCCGACAGAGTAAGTCAAATGACAGTTGCGTGAATCGGTGGGCACATGACCATGTTGGTTTTCGATGGCAAGATTTTCTCGAAGTGAGCTCAACCGAGAACATATCGTCAGATTGGTCTACACGAGTACACGAGCGCTAATCAGACACATATAGTGCGGTGTTGGGCCTGGGCGAGAACATGCTGGGTGAGTGGAGGAGTCTCCACGCGGCGCGCATCGAAAAGCGCCTGGAAAAGCGCTACAGTCTTGCAGCGCCGGGGCATGGCCTCAAACCCCTTTCAAACGCCGCTTTCCCCAATGACAGAGGTCATGATAGTGCGCGATCCTCGGCTACATCGTCTTCTGGACCGTTCGGGCATTGACCACCAGGCGTGCCATCTCCAGCAACCTCAGACCCCTCCGCTGTACCCGGCCGCGCTCACTTTGACCCTCCCGCCAGCTGCATGCACTCGCACCTTGCCACGTCGACACCCAAGAAAGCATTCATCGCGCTCTGCGCGTTTCTAACCTCGCGTAAATCCCGCAAGAACAGGAAATTACGCATCGTTACTAATTTGCAATCTCTGACCTCATGCAAGAAAACAAGATCAAATGGCTTTCGAGGACACCCTATTGGACAAAACCAAAATAGAAATCGCTCAACATGTATCAAAACTTTCCCCCATCCTGAACGAAAATTGCAATATCGCGCTGCGCAAGATGCTCGAGGTGAATGCATCTCTCAGCTCCGGTCAAAAAAATGAGATATATACACTATATGCATAGAACAAATGTATAGTCAGTCGGACCAAGATTAACCATCACATGGAGAAGTTATTTAAAACCAACGTGGTGGTGTTCCAATTGATTGATGAAACGGCTGACTCCTTCAGACATCTATCACGAACCATGAGGATGGGGTGAGTTGAATTGACCGGTGAACTGAGGTATGCGGCTATCGCTACGGATTGAGTTCCACTGGTTTGTTAGTAGCAGACGGTTCAAGCTTCTCGCTCCGTCTAATGTTTCATTTTTGTTGACCGTTAGGGGACGGCGTCCGTACACATTCAGGGAATCCTATCCTGGATTCGTACAACAGCCTGTTCCCGAAGATGGTTTAAGTTTGTTAGATTGAGATCGGAGCTCTGACAGGAGGGAAAAGACTCGCTGTTCGTTGGAAGGCTATTTCAAGGACTTGATATCAAGTTTGTTGAATCACTTCTATCGCGCTGCCCTCTCTACGCATCATTGACCATCAAGCGAAATCGTAGCAGAGATACTATCTTGGTTTCAACAACATATTTTCCCTTTACCCAGCCATGACTCTCTTAAAGCCTGGACATTCTGCCTCTATCCATCAGCCTCTCATTCCAACACACGATCCGGCCCTTCTCAACATTCCCTCACAAGATGTCCTCTCAAGGAAGTAATCAAGTCTTAATCCAACAGGAAGCAGATCTGTGAGTACCCTAAACTGGTCGGTTTCGAGGAAATTTATGATTTGGACAGTTTGGCCGTGGACTATTCTTTGATTGCTGCGTTGAGTAAGCTCAGTAGTAAATTTATGTGGACTCGTTGTGATCTCACTATTTGAAATAGCACTCTTGGTTTATGACACACTCCTCACGTTCCCTTATGAGAGAAAACATATCTGGAGGAAGAAGCTTAGATTAGGATCAGTCCTGAATATTTTGGCTCGTTATGGAGAGTTCATCTACTTGATTTTCGTCGCCATATTTAATATTTTCGTCCCAAATCCACCCATCAAGGTGAGTAGTTCTATGACATGGATCACAAAGAGTTCACATTCATATGGGTCCAGTAAGACTCTGATGATGTTTAACACAGAATCTAATATCAACACAGTGCATGTAATGACGTAGCTTACAGTATTAACAGTATTGCTTTTCTACCCCTTCTTGCAGTCCAAGGTGACAATGGCTCTGATTTCCATTCACAAATTTATTTATCTATTCTACCAGGGCATTTAATTGCACGGGCATATGCCGTCTCGAAACTTAAGAGACTGACTGCTTTGGTACTTGGTCTTTTACTTATTGGCAATATTGGGTGTTTCTTGGTATGTATTGCATGCTCTCACTTTGTGATGACTAATAAAACTTGATCTGCACTGCATAGTTTTTTGCAAAAATCAACAACTGTGCACCAACTGAGATGGACCAGAAAAACCTTGCCTTGTGAGTTATGTTAGTTGTATTCCTTCACATCACATGTCTATTCACATGAATTTCAGAAGTGAGGCTTCCTGTGTTTCAATTCTGTTTTATGTTTATACATTCTCTAGTGGTCATTATTGATGATGTGTTGCTTATCGTTTTCGACACAGTTGTTGTTGCAATCACCCTTTCCAATTCCCTGGGGCATTTGAGAGAGTTGAGAGAGTTGAGAGAATTTCACACCAAGTCACTAACTCAGGTGTTCATTGAACAAAGTGTGTTTCTCAGTGGTATAATCCATTCTGGCTAATTATTATAAAGGTGTGCTACGATATGGGTATTGAATTTTTGATTATTATTCCAAATCGGCATCTAATACACAGTCAGGTTTGTGCTCACAGTGACCTTAACATCAGCCATCCTAATCAAGGTATTTCTCAATACAATCTTGCATAAAGTTGGCTTAGTAGTGATTATGACAGGTCTTAAGAGTAAATGATTCATTGGATATAACTGGTGCAAATAACAAATTAATAAATGTCAATAGCCTACTCTTGCCGAGATTCTTACTCCCCTGCAGGACAGGTAAGAGCCCTGAAATCAGACTATTTGGGTGACATGACTGATACCTCATATAGCCTGTCTTCCATTATCATCTGTCGAATTCATTTGGACCTCCAAGAGCAGCATTCCCATCCTAATGGCACCACCCACTCTTCCCCTCACCCCATTGGCAGCTTCCATGCAGCTACACGACGGATGCATAATGCCATTATGGACGAATTCGGTGACCGGAACATCACCGAGTCAATTGACACTGGATTCCCCTCGTCGAATGAAATTGATCTCGAGGATCTCCCCGCTTCCAATACAGAACGGATTGACCTCGATGAGTATCCATGGGCCGGGAGGAGTTTGGGAGAGATAGAGAACATGGCTCCAGGGGGATCTCAAAATGCGGGTAAGCTTTATTCGTTATTTCAGCTGTGGTGGGTTGGTCCAGTTCTCTGTGATCATTCAATGTTGTTTGCAGATGCTGTTGAAACAATATAGAGATTGACCAGGACATCGACGTTCGTATATTGGGGAACCAGGAGTACTATGAGTACTCACTGGGAGCTCAGGATGTCATCCTAGAATATATATAATTATGATTGTGCCGACAGATCATTTGGTGTAGATAGTTATTTGTGTTTTTGCTGTGTTTTCTGTAATTTATACTAAAGAAGCCACCGAATCTTATTTTATATAGGCTGTTTGTTAAGGCAATCAACTGGTCCGAGAGTTTAATAAATACAGAAATAAGCAAACATATGCTAAGTGTTTCTTACGGACTTAATCCAGCCTCAGTTGGAGTAATAGGAAGAGCCAGAAGCTTGTAAATCAAGCAAGACGTTGCACATTGTTGTAAATGTGAGATTTTCACCCGAAGCAGTAACGCCGTCACCATCTCACCCTTGATAGTTTTCGATCGTTTTCGCTTTTTTTAGCACGACTTGTATAAGTCTACAGTCCCGTTCTGCACTTCAAAACATCAATTTCACTCCTCTTTAAGCTTGGCTGCTGTGCAATGCGCGCCGCTTTCTGACACCCCGTCTCACCATAGTTACGTCATCGTGTTGGTTGCTATTGCTATCTCCACTCTCCATCAACCTTCTCCGAGATTTCCTTCTTCCAACATCCCCACAACACCACACGCACACTCAGATCGAGGATAAACGGGCCATCGAGGCTCTTAAATTAAAACATCAAGATATCTCAACGTGACCTCCAAATTGCCAATCTAAAATATAAACCAAATATTCTACGCTACTGATTTGACATTTTTCCCCAGGATATGAAATGGATGGGCTTGCATCCTACGTATACTCCTAGTACCAGAACGGATCCATATGTTTCATTGAAGGTATTGTTCTCAGAATCTCAAGATTCGTCTGAGCTAAAATCTCCATAACAGGCGCAGAGGCTTTATTCCGGTCGGGGCCTTCCATTCTTCAAGTTTCATGGTCAAAATAACAGTAAGTAGCATTTGTGTCGTCACCCGCCTGATATCACTCCCCACAAATAATATTGGGAATTGCTTGGGATATTGAGGGCAGTTAAAGAACGAAAATGAATAAAATAAAAACAAAACTAAGTTGAAGTGTTATTATCACGGCCGAAGATTGTTAGAACCAGGGACCAATGAGTCATTTTATATATATATTCTACACTAAAACCGGTATATCTCCCCCAACCATTATCCAATCAAGATGCAGCATTACACCGAGGCTCCATATACTATGAAGAACATCCACAAATATTCTCGTGGATTTAGGAGCGGGCTTTACCCCACACTGTCTACCCAGCCCCATACCTACCCCAAGGGCTGGCTCACCTCATCTGGACACGTTGGGAAGGAGATATACTGGCATGTGGTTTCTATCATTCAGTTTACTTCATTATATTCTATTTCCATATTCCCCCTGTGAAGTTTTCATCCTATATCATTCCCACCGCATATATGCGGGTGTACCACGTGCACGGCCACATTAGGCCGGCTTCTAACTTCACTCCGTGAAGTTTTCACTTATAAATACATCTCCTATTTCATATATAGTATGAGCTACTTGTAGTAGTTAAACAAGCAATTATCTTTGTATCGTTGTGTTGGGAATATTGCGAGTTCGCACCACAACATTCCATGTGACATGTCTGCATTACATAAGTAGTGCTGTAGCTAAAAAATTTCCCTCGTCGAATTATAACCATCACCCGCGTTTCATAGTGCGTGCTTCAGGGGAAATTCAACATAATTCGACCGCACCCGTATTGGATGACTCGAGTGTACTGACTCATCCTCTTAATCACCTTCTTGAAAACCGCAAAACCATACTTCATCCAAATTACCCCTGTTATGTCTGAAGACCGCGATCTAACATTCGCTCCCCTTACCGATGGGAACTATGCAGAATGGGAGATACATATGGAAGCAGACTTGGTGGAACGAGGACTGTGGGAATATGTTTTTGGGACGGTTGTGAAACCAGAAGGTGATACGGTTGGTGCCAGGAAGGCCATTGCGGAGTACGAGACGAAGATGAGGCAGACCAGGGCCAGGATGATCAAGAGGGTCACGGCCGGTCAGTTGCCCCATATGAAGGATCTCGACCCGAAGAAGGTCTGGGCAGAACTATGGCATGTCCATCAGGCTCAAGGCTTTGGTTCGAAGCTGGCGATGTGGCGTGCATTCATTAATGCAAGGATGAAGGTGAATGAGTCTCAGGAGGTTGTGGAAACCATGGCATCGTGGATTGGCAGGGTAAAAGGCATGTGTTTTGGACTAGAGGCCATTGGAGTGGATGTGACAGACGACGACGTTATTCTTGTGCTCACAAACGGACTACCTACGGTCTACAACCAAATCATCGTAATGTTAAATGCCGCTCGTCCAGCAGATATCACACTTGAGAACGTTATCACTCGGCTTGCAAATGAAGAACGGCGACAGGAGATTGAGGTTGTTAAAAGGGAAGATGAAAAGGCCAACCTTGGAGGATCCGCACTTGTTGCCAAGAAAGGACGCGATGTCTCAGAGATTGTCTGTTTTGGTTGCAGGAAGAAAGGTCACTTTCGCTCTCAATGTCCAGAGAGGAAAGAGGAGACAGCTGCTGCTGCACATGATTCCGATGGGTTATTTGCTTTTTAACTCATGTGGTGCTTCACTCGAGAAGGTGTGTTGGGAATATTGCGAGTTCGCACCACAACATTCCATGTGACGTGTCTGCATTACATAAGTAGCGCTGTAGCTAAAATTTTTCCCTCGTTGAATTATAACCATCACCTGCGTTTCGTAGTGCGTGCTTCAGGGGAAATTCAACACGTTGCCCCCCATCACACTAGCCTTTAGGCTATACTTAAACATCTTTGTCTCGCGCTGAACCGGAAGGTTAAGCGCCGAGCGTACTTTCCTATTTGGGACTAGGACAACAACTACTCGTCGTACAGCAAGGCCGGGTCACAGTTGGGTTTCCAACCACAACTATTATATTATATCATTACAATTTATATCTTACTTGTGGGAGAACCACAAATCTACAAACCGACGCTTTGGCGCCCAGGCCGGATTCCCGGTACGGCGCCTAAGCGGAGAGTAAACCCGGGACTCAGCTCCAGTAGATTTACTGTAGAGCAATATATTTCCTAGTGATAAATACTATAGAAATCACAGGAAATTCTAGGTGTTGGAACGAGGGGCGGAAGGAGCGGGAAAGGGGAGAGGGGGATAGCGGTAGAGCGG
>QLPG01002961.1:0-21580 GCA_003314385.1 Gomphus sp. MG54
AGGAATGTCAAGCTTCGGTTACTGATGGACTTTGGTACTGCCGAGGGGTGTTGTCGAAAGGTCGGGAGGACTATGGCCAAGTCCTGCAGGCCAAGAGTAGTGGCATTGGCTTCAACGTACTCATGCATTGCGCCCTACTTGCCATGCGTGCCACCGATTTGCAACAGACAGGTACCTGGAAGGATGCTGGTGATGCCAGCCCAAGTCGAGGACTTTAACAGAGGGGAAGAAGGTAGAAGGGCCTAAGCCTAGTCGATACCCAGAATGAGGAAATATGTACATGCATGTCCTACTTATATAGGTTAAGAAGCGACATGTGGAATAAGGAATGTGGGACAACAAGATATACAGAGTATGTGGTCATTGTCCACAATGAACAAAATTAGAACAAGGAATGTAAACTGGGATAAAACAATAAGCGATAGAGTAATAGGGAATGGGTCAAGGACAGGACAATAGGGAGTGCATGACTATAAAACAAGGGTTACGCACGAAGATAGAACAAGGACAGGAAGTCCCAAGGTGAAGCAGATTGAGGAACGGGCAGATGGTGTAGTGGATGTGCTAAGCCAAGAACAGCATACCAAGTGATGTGCATGTGGCGTGGACACTTGTACGTGGACATAGAATGGCTGCTCGGTTGGCACTGCCGAATAACCGGGACCTTGGTATGTGTACTTGACAAGGAACCACTATGCTGACATACCTGACTATTCAAACCAGCTGTGCTCAGCCTAACTCTACCAGGTTTACCTTTTCAGCCATATGCTCTATCTGTCAGGGGACAACCGTCTCTAAACTCCAATCCAACTCCGAAGTCCTATTTCAAACTCCGATCAACTCCTAGGCTAAAATGCCCAAGTTCGAAGGGACCGCTGAGCGGAAACAGGAGTGATCTTAAAACATGGTAAACTAGAACCCGGAGTAAGCACTCGAAGAACTTAGTACCAGAAAGTTGGCTCTATGGACTCCGATGTATTGATTTATAAGCTAGTGCACAGACCACTTACATAAAGAGTATAAAAGGGGTTCACCAGCAGTGGGATCCTTAGACTTTCCTCTTTGGATTCCCCCTGCTTAGGTGAGGTCCCCACATGTATCTAGGTAGTAGTTGGAATTAAACCTTTGGATTCCCCCTGCTTAGCTTACCTCCAAGACACCTCTGAGAGGCTGCAAGAGGGTTGCCCTTACACTATCAGCCTTTGGATTCAGTGTACCTTGCTTATCTAGCCTGTTCCATCTTAGTGTCACATGTAACATTCAATATGCTCCACTTATTATATCTGTCCTCTATCTGCTTGCACATCCATCTTCACCTTTATTACTTTTAATATTTCTATAAGGGCAACCTACTCGGGTACTGATTGCAGTACCTGCTGGAAGATCAACAGTGGGATACCATCCAGCCCTGTGACCTACCGAGGGCCTAACCCAGGGACTCAAACCCTAAGTTTACCTACAGACACTAAGGTAGCAGACAAACGGTTTCCGCTAAGGTCACATGATGTGACAGTCATGGTCACAAATGCAAAAAAATTGTTGTCGAAAAAACCATTTGAAAAAAAGTATTCTGCTATAGAGGTTGGCAAATTTTGTTAGGAATAATAATTTAGCTACACTATATAATATCAGCCTTGTCTAACTCAGCTAGAATAGTATCTGACAAGGTATGGTGACCTTGGTATTTCTGACTGGCCCAAGCTGCTTGACTACCTGTGAGGCCTTTCTGATATGCATCCATAAACTATAATGATCTTGTAGAGAATCTGAAAGAAACAAGTGTCAATGACTGAATGAAACAGCATACAAATGTAATGGGAGTATAACAGATAAGTGAGATAAGTGCATGACATACCTTCTCATTGAATCCAAAGGCACAGTATTCAGAGCAAGAATAACATTTCTTTCAAGATCAGCTTCTGATGATGATATAGGAAACTCGTGGTACACCCTCTTAGCAATTCCCCAGCATTGTTCAATGAAGCTGACCTCACAATGGAATTTTAGATAGAAAATCATCTGGTACCCACGTGATTCAACAAGCTCCTCAAGTTTGGATTTCTGCCCAACAAGATCTGGTTCATTGAATAGAATCTGACAGCAACAGCAGTGGGTTTGCCCAGGTACATACTTAAACTGTTGGCATTATGCCAATAAGTGTGTGGGATCTGGAAAATGTGCTCCATGATCAATACATTCTTGGATAATTATGCACAAGTCTTTGAACAAACCAGCCTGTGGATGGCCAATTGGAAAATACAATGATTGTAGGGTGTCACCAAGAAATTGCCCATCCTGCATTGAGACTTTGTGTTCTGTGCCATTGGGACCTTTGACACTACACAGGAAGTTGGAGGCTGCATCCTTAGGAGGTTTGACAGGCATGTACTTGGCTGAAAGTACATTTGGGCAACGTGCTATGTGAGTTTTGGCATTATCATAAAAAAAACACACGTGTGTCGTCATGGTAATCCTTATCAAGAATGTCCATAGCTTGAATTTCCTGTTTAAGGATTGAATCATTGGTGAAGTAACCATCACAATTCTTTCCTGCTTTGAACATAACCCTAGTCCTGTCATTGCTGAAAATCATTCATAAGCATGTGGTTTTCTTTTCAATATTGCTTGCAACTGACTCACCTATTTTTTGCTTGCGACCAGCCATAGTCTGGTAACACAAAATCTACGACCATTTGTGATGGCCCTTCACCTTTTGCATATGGTTTTGCACTCTCACTTGAGTGAACCCAACATAAAACACAACGATCATGTGTGTAGAAGGTTGACTCATCATGCACCCAGGTTAAAACAGACTTATCCAGGCCTTTGGCTGCCTTCCAACTGGCTTCAAGTGTCCCATCCTTGGTCCATTGGCATATATGGGGTCGGATGGAGGCCACAAATGGGAGAAATATATTTTGTCAGTAAGCAACAACATCTTCATGCTCATGGCCATCCTTATATTGACCTTTTGGCTCTTTCTTCCAATGGTAATCCATTTTTGCCATCCACCTGCATGCTTTTCATTCAGAAATTGACTTTTTCAAGTTAAGCCTCTCCTTCATTTCTGGTGTATGAAGGAACTGAACCACATCTATGATACAAACATATTTGCCTTTTGATTGCAGGTGAAAACAGATTTCTTGTGCCAAATCTTCATCCTCCAGAATTGTTGAATTGAATTGTCCATACTCATGTTTTGGCAGGTTTGTTGGATCACTGATGAAATTGTATGTCTACTCATGTAGCCATCTTCCCATCCATTCTGGATTCTTGCCTGCAATGCTTGCTGCTTGCTTAGATGCTGCAATCCATCCTTGGTATCCATTAAAGTGATAAATGTAGAGGAAGATACCCATTAGCTCGATGTGTGTGTGAAGTGTGTAATCAAAGCCTGGGTCCAAATAGCCATCACCTGCCTTCCTTTCTGGTCACAGAATTTGCTTAAGATATGAAATTCATAGGTTGACAAGGTCAGGATTTGGTGTGGTGTGGGTGATGGTCGTGATGGAGTCCACTCTGGGATAGTTTCAACATTGTCCTGAACAACCTCAGGAATGTCACCCAGGTTATCCTCCTCTCGCTCTGGCCCATTAACTTGGGTAACTATGGGTATGTCATCTTTTCCTCATCTGTGGTCTCCAATATTATACTCCCTTGATCTGAATCTGAATCTATTTTGACTTCCTTGAGAGCAGGTGGCTGCTTTGATGACATGCCACCAAGAAGGACACATATATCACCAAAACCTCCATTCTGCATTTTTGCTGTCCAGTCCTGTTGTTTCTTTTTATTGTGCTGTTGTGTCCTTATGGATTGGACTGTGCCTTTTTTCTTATATGGTCCTGTCAGCAACAACAAGAGCTTCAATACTGGAGAGTGGAAGAGGGGAATGAGCAATGATACTTGTCGGTGTATTGACCAGCTCAAGACTGAGCTTTAACTAATTACCTAAGAACTATACATGTGGTCTGGCAGAGTAGCGGAGTCCAATAACAAGTAATAGAGAAAGGAGTGGAGAAATCATTGTTAAGATTAGGGTATGTGATTTAGTCCAGACCAAACATTTACTCCCGTGGACATGAATAACCATCCACCATTGACAACACTTCTTCCATTGTTACCATTCATTTCCTTTGTTATTCCTTTTTCTATTGTCATTTCCTTTTAGACACAGTTATTTTCCTTGTTGTCATTTCACACATATATAAGTAGTCTGTTAAGATTCCAGTCACTTCAGTGCCTTGCGACCAACACTGAAGTGAGTACCAAATCTTCTATGAGATCTTCCCATTCTGACTTACTCTTTGCAATAGTACTTTGTATTTAGGTAGAGAATTCTAAATAATTAGAGTGCTTCGCGACGAACACTGAATACTTTGTATTTAGCCTTTTAACAGGTTATGGGCCCCGCCCGCAACTAGAAAAAGAACACTATTGACATACCTTGACTATAATACACAAAGATGACGGACGGATTCAAGAGCCTCAGATATGACGAATCGGAGCGTTTAGATGAGAATGGCTCCAACTGGACTTTTTGGAAAACGAGGATGATTGCTTACTTGAAAGGATCAAAGTTATGGCCATATGTGTCAGGAACCATACCTAAACCAACGACCAATGATGTAGACAAGATAGCCAAGTGGGAGGAAGTCGATGCACAAGCCCTCTCCACCATATTGATGAATATCGCCTTAAATGTACAGGCAGGCCTAGACTGCTCTTCAGCAAAAGCTGCCTGGGATGGACTACTTGGGAGATATGCACAAACCGACCCTATTGCCCAGAATCTAGCCCAAACAAGATTGCGAGGAAAAAGATATATAGAAGGTGGTGCAGAAACCGTACCCACTCATTTATCTGAACTCCAAAAGTTAAGAGAGGCATGTGGAGGACTTGGTATAAACATATCCAATGAGCAATTTGCCGGTATCATTACACTTTCAATGCCAACACCTTCTTGGGATCCAGTGATAGGAACTCTAGGGGGAGTAATAGATCCAAGGGTAGTAATCTCCCGTCTCAACACCGAGTGGAACAGGAGACAAGGACTTACATTGAAAGGCACCAACCCAAATGTCGTATTCCAGACCGGTGGGAAGTCAAACTTAAGATGCGATAACTGTAACAGAACGGGACATTTCAAAGCCAGATGTTGGGCAAAAGGAGGTAGACAAGAGGGTCAGTATCCTGAATGGTTCAAAGGAAAGAAAGACCCAAGAACCGCGAATACTGTCAAGACAGTCTCAGATACACACATTGTATGGGAATATGGATCCAATGGACAACCAGATGTATGGTACGCCGATTCAGCTGCTACGGTCCATGTCAGTCCAAATTGCGAAGATTTTACCTCCTACTACAAATACGACAAGAGCCGATCTATAAAGACATTTGGAAATAACACAGTAGAAGGAGTAGGCAAAGGTGACATTGTAGCGGATGTTGAATATAGAGGAAGACTCACGAGGATCCAGCTCACTCAAGGCATGCACGTCCCGGGAGCGGATGGAAAGATCCTGTCACTAAAGGTCCTAGATCAAAAAGGGTTCGAAAGTCGTATCATGGGAGGCAGCATTCACATTATAAAGAACAATGAGGTCTTCACCGAAGCTCCTTTAGGAGGAGAATTATACGAAGTTAAAATGAAAATCATACCTTCATAAGGAAGTATTATGACGGCAGTCAAAAGGGACACATCAGCCACTGATCTGTCTACCTGGCACTGACGGCTGGGTCACCTGGGTGACACAATACTTCTAAAAATGGTCAACTCTAACATTGTAAAAGGAATGGAAGTTACAGATGCACAGTTAAAAGGGATCTGCAAAGATTGCATAGTTGGGAAGATGGACGAAAAGCCCTTTGAAAACCACAAAGAATGGGATAATCGTCTGTTTGGGACACTACATGCTGACCTGATTGGTCCAATGAGCCCCAAGGCTAGGTGGACACACGCCAAATTCTGTCTTGTAATCAACGATGACCATTCGGGGTTTGGTTTCGTATTCAATCTAAAACATAAAAGAGAAGCCATTAAGGCCATCATCGACCTAGACAAAGCAATAGAGACAAAATTCCAGAAATGAATACATACCTTGAAGACAGACAATGGCGGTGAATTTGTCAACAATGAGCTAAATAGGCATTGTCAAGAGAGAGGGATCTCCATTACAACCTCAGTGGCTTACAACCCCGAGCTGAATGGACGAGCCGAGAGGTGGAACAGAACCCTAATAGAGGGCACAAGAACGATGTTGAAGGATTCAGAGTTAGGAAAAGATCTCCTGGGAGAAGCGATTTCAACTCACATTTACATACGCAACAGATGCCCCTCAAGCGTTCTCCCCAACAATATGACTCCATTCTAAAAAGTCTTCGGTGTCGTGCCATTGGTCGGGCACCTACGGGTATTTGGCTCAAAGTGTTTCATAAAGGTACCCGACGAAATTCGAACAAAGCTCGATGATAAGGCGATAGAATGCCATCTAATCGGATTTGAGGGGGATTCCATTTATGTGGTGGTCGACAGTAACAAGAAAAAACACCGATCGTGGAATGTGATTTTCATGGAGGGCAAAGGGCGTCGATCTCCCGGGAGCAAAGCGACCATTGTGGATGTTTCAGTTGAAGAAGTAGAAAAGAGCAATGAATATCCTGGAGCCGACAAAAGTGGAATGAAGGGAAGACGGTCTAGTGCAGAGGTGTGGGGAACCAAACCAACAAGGAAATCTGAGCGCCTTAAAGAGCAAGAAATTAGCGACAAAAGCGATAAGATACTTGTAACAAAAGCCATCGGAAAAAGGACATTACCTGAAATGAAAATTCCAAAGACCTATTCTGACGCTATAAGCTCCCCAGAAGGCAAATTGTGGAAGGACGCTATGGATTATGAGTTAAGCAAACTAGAGGAGATGAAGACATGGGACGAGATTGACTAGAAAGACTTACCAGACGATGCACAAGTACTTCCAGGGATGTGGGTCTACACGATAAAAAACCTTGAATCTGGGGGACAGAAGTTCAGGTCTAGATGGGTCATTAGGGGAGATCAGTGAAGAACCAATGTTTCTCTCAGTGATACCTTCACACCAGTATCCTGTATATCCTCCCTCAGGATCTTGCTGGCTTTTGCAATGGTCAAAGACCTGCGAATTTTCGCTTGGGACATCGACTTGGCGTATTTTCATGGGAAGATAGATCATGAAATATACGTCAGATTCCCTGATGGCTATGGTAAACCAGGCAAAATCGCAAAGCTTAACAAAGCGTTATACGGCTTACCTGAGGCTGCACACGTTTGGAGAAAAGATCTTGAGGAGAAATTGAAGTGTTTAGGATTTGCTCCACTAGGGAGCGACACAGGAGTCTTCATTAGGCAGTCACAAGAAGGTGTCACAGCTATCGACACGCATGTAGATGACGGTACTGGGATATGTTCGAGCGAGGGGGAGGAATTAAGCCTTAAAGCCGGTATTCAAAAATTCTACAAAATCAAGGAAAAAGATACTTCTAAACCATTCAAGGTACTCGAAATACTAGTAACAAGAGACACTCACCAGGGAACACTGAAATTATCACAATCTGAGTATATCGACTCAATGCTCCAAAGGTTCAACATGACCGAGTGTAACCCCGTGAACACCCCTGTAGACAAAGGGTCACACCTTCATAACAATGAAAACATGCCATATGAAAATGTCAAAGAGTACCAAGCACTTAGTGGATCCCTAACCTATGCGGCTATGTCAACATGCCCAGATATTGCATACATTACACAGTTCCTTTCACAATCAAACAAGAACCCCAGTCAGCAGGATTGGATCGCAGGAAAGAGAGTGTTAAGGTACCTCAAGAAAACAAAAGAAATGGGAATTGTGTACAAGAGGGACCCCAAACGAGAGGAAGTTGAACACGACCACTTGATACCATGGGGATACTGTGATGCAAACTATGCAGAAGACTCATGTGACCGAAAATCAACCAGTGGATATACATTCATGCTTGCCAATGGCCCCATTGCGTGGAAATCAAAAAAGCAGTCCTCCATCACTTTGTCTACCACTGAGGCAGAATATTATGCTCTTGGAATAGCATGTCAAGAAGCCGTTTGGTTGAAGCAGATATGTCAAGAACTATTCATGCCACTTGATAAGCCCATCCACATATTCACTGATAACATGGGTGCTGTTGCATTATCAGATAATCCGGTCTTTCACAGCAAGTCTAAACACATCGATATCAAATGGCACTTCATTCGAGACCTAATACACTCAAAGACAGTTTGCTCCTCACATATCCCTGGAACCCAGAATGGAGCTGACTTTCTCACAAAGGCCCTAAACTGCCCGGAACATGACAGGTGCATCAGGTTGATAGGAATGGAGTAAATGATTTGGTCTGAGGGGGAGTGTTAAGATTAGGGTATGTGATTTAGTCCAGACCAAACATTTACTCCCATGGACATGAATAACCATCCACCATTGACAATACTTCTTCCATTGTTACCATTCATTTCCTTTGTTATTCCTTTTTCTATTGTCATTTCCTTTTAGACACAGTTATTTTCCTTATTGTCATTTCACACATATATAAGTAGTCTGTTAAGATTCCAGTCACTTCAGTGCTTCACGACGAACACTGAAGTGAGTACCAAATCTTCTATGAGATCTTACCATTCTGACTTACTCTTTGCAATAGTACTTTGTATTTAGGTAGAGACTTCTAAATAATTAGAGTGCTTCACGATGAACGCTGAATACTTTGTATTTAGCCTTTTAACAATCATGACATTACCCCCCCTTTTAAGGTCAATGTCCTCATTGATGGTGCATGCATTGATCATTGCTTGTCTACTGAGTGATCCAAAGTACCGGGTTGGAGGGGCTAGTGCTTGTTTGGTATAAGCGCTTATGTCGCTTGTTCATTATCCCTCCTACTTGCGGTCTCATCTGAAAGAGGTGGTGAGAAGAAGGTAAACAACCCCTGCACTCGTCCTAGCCGTGGTGCCAGCATGCACGATTGGTGGGGCATCCTTTTTGCGAGAAGAAGGTAAGGCAGGGGTCACAGACTTGTTAGTTAGATTTTTGGTTGCGCCGGCATGCGTTCATCCTCCCTGGACCAAGACCCTCTGGAGCTCTCTGCTAGCCATGGATCCCCTTCTCGTTGCACTGGCGTGTGCAACAATTACAGGTTGTTTCTTCGTTGTGCTGGCATGTGTGGCGACTCCATCCTTTTTGTTGGGCCTGCATCTGTGGGTTTGTGCCTGCACTCCTGTTGCACTCGCCATTGCATATTGGTGCACCACCCTCACACCTGCACCCACACCTGCACCCACCGCTCTCACACCATCCTCATGCCTGCCGCCCTCTCATGCTCGCTGCCCTCGCATCATCCTCACGCATGCACCTGCCCCCTTACCCCTACATGCACCTGCCCCCTTACCCCTATGTGCACCTTCCCCCTTACCCCTATGCACACCTGCCCCCTTACCCCTACGCACACCTGCATCCACTGCTCTCACGCCTGCACACCTGTTGCACCTGCCATCGCATCCCGTGCACCACCCTCGCACCATCCTCACGCCTGCTGCCCTCGTACCATCCTCACGCCCGCCGCCCTCGCACCATCCTTACGCCTGCCACCCTCACACCATCCTCACATGTACCCGCTGCCCTTGTGCCTGTGCACCGGTTGCACCCACCTGCGTTCGTGCCTGCACAACTGTCACACCACCTGCATTTGTGCCTGTCGCCATCATGCCCTCATAGTGCCGAATCGCCACATCCACCACCACTGCCAAGCATGTCATGCAGGTGTCACACTTGCCGTCGCACACCTGTAGCGCTGATTCGCCACCACGCACTTGTTGCATTGATGCATCCACCACCACTGCTGAGTATGTCACGCACATGTCACACTTGCCGTCACGCACTTGTTCCGCTGATTCGCTGTGTCCACCACCACAGAGTATTGTGCACCTGTCACATTTGCTGTCATGCACTTGTTGCGCAGACTTGCCATGCTGGTCACCACTGCACGTTCAATGGCTTTTTGCATGCAGCTCGCACCTTGTGTCACCACCAGGGTTTGGTATGGGCGAAAGGGTAGTCTGTGGAAGATGTGGCCTATGTGCCTGGGTGCAGCTGGGAATTGCCTGTGGAATTCTTGTGTTTTCTGTCTTGCATTCCTCATGTTCTTCTCTGGCACCCATGAAAATCTCTTCTCTGGGGTACCTAACCCACTTCACCAGATACTGCAGTACTCCTCTATGCATTCTGGAATCCAGAACTTCCTCCACTTCATATTCTACTCCTTTTGGTGTCATCACTGGTGGAGGGGGTGTTGGCTTTTGTTGTATGGAGGATATGGGTGTTTGGGCAGGACGTAGCAGGACAGTATCAAACACAGGATGGATGTTCTTCCAATTAGGGGGTAGTCGCAGTTTATAGGCATGTTCTCCCACTTTTGCCACAATTGGGAATGGGCCATAACATCTGTCTTCTAGTTTTTTTGAGGGTCGGTCAGTGGTGACATTAAGGCCTTCCAAGTAAACCTTGTCCCCTACTTGATATTGTGGTACATCTTGCCTTCCTCTGTCATAATACTTCTTCATATCTGATGCCACCTTTTCTAGTACTGCTACTGCCTCCTCTCTTATCTTCTTCATCCTTCTCTCAAACACATCTGCTGCCTCTGTTTCTATCTCCCTTTGTGGCCCTGTGGACTTCCTTGGATGTTGTCTATAGTTTAAGTAGAATGGAGAGTACCCTGTCGACAATTGGATCTTGTCATTATAGCTGAACTCTGCCAATGGCAACCATTCCACCCAGTCATCCTGTCGATGGTTGACAAACAGCCGTAGATACTGCTCCACCTCTTGGTTGATGCATTCTGTTTGTCCATCTGTCTGGGGATGATAAGCAGTTGAAGGGTTCATCTTTATCCCTAGCAGCTGGTATAGGTCTTTTGTGAACTTTGAGATGAATTGAGAGCCCCTGTCACTGATCACCACCTCTGGGAGTCCAAAATCTCTCCACAGTGTCTCTGAAGATCCTTGCAATCCCTTCTGATGTAACCTCTCCATTTGTCGGTGCCAATATAATTCGTTTGGATAGTCTATCCACCACTACCATAATTGCATCATATCCCAGGCTTTGTGGTAATTGGGTAATGAGATCTATGGATATGTACTGTCAAATCCTTGTTGGAATTGCATTTGGAGCTAGAGTCCCCCTTGGTTGTGCTGGGAATGTCTTTATTTGTTGACACCTACTGCATCTATCCACATATGTTCTCACATCTCCATGTATCCTTGGCCACCAGTAGTTCCTGAGGATGAGTTCTGTTGTCTTGAACCTCTCAGGGTGACCTGCAGTGGGCATGTCATGGTGTAGATGAATGATTTCCTCTCAAAGCTTCCTGTTCTTGGGTATGTATATCCTTCCTTCCCATGTTATAATCCCCTCTTCTTCCTTCCAATCCTTCTCTCCACTCTCTACACTATCTTTGACTTTGCTCTCTATGTTCTTTGCCTTTCTGATCCTTTTCATCAGGTCTTCCTCCTCTCCTCTGAGCTCTCCCCTTATTGCTTGGAAGAACTCTTGCTTCAACACTGTAACTCCTGTGTTGTCTCCTTCTACTCCCTGTTTATGGTCTTCCCGTCTTGAGAGGAGGTCAGCCTTCTTGTTGAGTTGACCTGATCAATGCTTCAGGATAAAATCATAGTCTGCCAATTCGAGTGACCACCTGGCCTGGCAGCGGTTTAGCTTTCTTGCTGTCATGAAGTATTCTAGGTTCTTGTGGTCCGTCCATATTTCCAATGGCTGCATTGTCCCTTGCAGATAGTGCCTCCACTCTGCCAATGCCTGCATGATAGCTAGCATCTCCTTATCATGTATATCATAATTCCTCTCCACATCATTGAGTGCTTTGGACATGTAGGCCACTGATTTCCAGGTTCCCTGTTGCATTTGTGACAGGATTGCACCACTGGCAAAGTCTGAACTATCTGCTTCTACTCGGAACAGGTCCTCATCTGTTGGAAAGGCTAGGATTGGTGCTGCCATTACTGCTGCCTTGAGGAGTTGGAAGCTTATCAACTGTTCGGCTCCCCAGTTATATGGCTTGTTCCCTGTTAGTTCATGTAGTGGTTTGGCAATGCTTGTGAAGCCTTGGATGAAGGGACGATAGAAATTGACAAAACCCGAGAATTGCTGCAGTTCATTCTTTGTCCTGGGAACTGGCCATCTGCTCACTCCTTCTACCTTGACTGGGTTCATCTCCACCTTCCCTTCACTCACCACCAATCCCAGATATTCCACCTTCTCTTTCTCACACTCACATTTCTCTGGTTTGAGATAGAGATTGTATTCTTGTAGTAGGGCCAAGACACGCTTGACAGTCCTTCTGTGCTCTTCAAAGTCTGTCGAGTAGATCATGATATCATCTATATAGGTGCTGACGCATCCTTCATTGATCAATTCATGGAAGATGTCATTCATCATCGTCTGGAATGTTGCAGGGGAGTTGGTTAATCCAAAGAACATGACCAGTGGTTCAAAAAGGCCTTGGTTGGTGATGAAGGCTGCTTTGTGTTCATCTCCTTCCTTGACTTGGACATTATTGTATCCTCATCTAATATCCAGCTTAGTGAAGATGCATGCATGGTGTAGTTTGTGGATCACTTCAGAAATCAGTGGCAGTGGATAGCGGTTCTTGATTGTCATTGCATTCAGCCATCGGTAGTCCTGCACTAGCCTCAAGCTGCCATATTTCTTTTTGATGAAGAAGAATAGTGATGCAATAGGAGACTTGGATGGTCGATCTTCCCTGACTTTAGGTTTTCTTCCAAAAACTCGTCTAGCTGCTTCTGTTCCTCTAGACTGAGTGGGTACACCTTGCTTGAGAATGGTTCAGCCCCTGGCTTTAGTTCGATTGCATGATCCCACCGCCGTCATTCAGGAAGGTTATTGTCAAACCCCTCCTTTGTGAAGACCCCTCTAAACTCTTCCAGGTAGTGT
The DNA here is from genome assembly GCA_003314385.1 of Gomphus sp. MG54. Taxonomy (NCBI): domain Eukaryota; kingdom Fungi; phylum Basidiomycota; class Agaricomycetes; order Gomphales; family Gomphaceae; genus Gomphus; species Gomphus sp. MG54. The sequence continues at coordinate 13,026 of QLPG01002961.1, forward strand.
GCTGGCACCATTTCTTCCACCCTCCTCCTCTTCTTCTCCTTCTGTGCCTCCTCTGCCAGTTTCTGTGAGTGTGTCCTGGCTACATGCCCTTCCTCCTCCTCTGCATATATCTGGGTCACAAATATATGGTCTCCCTCCTCTAGTGCTTCCTCCTCTTCTTCTAGATCATCCTCCTCTACACCTGCTTTTGACATTCCACATTCCAAGGGACATTGGTCAAATGTCATCTCTCCTGTCTTCCAGTTGACACTTGGGTTATGCTTCTGAAGCCAGTTGAAGCCAACAATGAGGTCTGTTGTTAAGTCCGCGTGTCAGGCGCTTAGCTAGTACTTCCGAAGGGGTTTTCCAGGCTAGTGCGAAGGTCCGTAACGGGGCCGAAGACCGAGGTCGGGGTCGGACGGGCTACGGACGGAGACGGAGGCGCCGGGAGTTTAGGGTAGGTCGCGGAATAGGTCAATCCGGTCACTGAGATGTTCGAGGTCGAAGGGACTTGGCTTCAACTTATGTGTTGCGCCCTCCTCGATCGTCTGTCCCTAATTTCGGAGAGGAGAAGGAGAATCACCGGAGTGAGCTGGAAATGGGTGGACTAAGATGATATTCGTACTAGCGAACAGTCTAGTCGACTGGGAGACTATATACATGCGACTGTCTTGTACTATCTTTTACCGGTAATAAAACAAGGGAAAGGAAGTACAAGGGGGTCAATATAAAGGAGAGAACAAGGGAGCGAGGTACGCGATAGTCCTGCGCGTCGGTTATCAAAGTATTGAGTCTCGGTCGGGGACGGACTCGGAGGTGGTGTCTCAGACGCGACGGGATCGGAAGCGGGCAGTGGACTCTGGGTCGGATTTGTCGGGAACGGAGATTACGGAAAACGGTTCTTCGTCCCTTCGGTCGGAAAGGTCTCGGAATAAGGAGGGGTGGTTGTGGGGGTTGTTGGAGGTATGGGCTATAACATCTGTCTTTCTGGTATTGGTGACTGCGAAAGGGAAGACCTCCGAGTGGTTCTTTATCCTGACTCTGAGGGTTACTGTGTGGGTTATTGGTCCTCCTTCATTGTTGGTTCCATCCACATTGTAGATGGGTAGTGGTCTTAGGAGTCTTTCCATTGGCAAACACTTGGCTTTTGCAAAGCCTTCATCGATGTAGCACCCTGTTTCCCCACAGTGTAGGAGCGCTTCAATTGTGAATCCCCTTTTGTCTGTCAGTGTTTCAACAGTGGTGGGTATCATCACCGAGGATTGGTTGATTCATCTGATCCACTGTTTTCTTCCCCTGACTACTTCTATGCCCTCCTCTCTTCTCATCCCTTGTATGGCTTCCACTACTTCTGATGTCACTTCTCCTTTCCTTCTGCTGTGTGTCCACTGTCTCAACACTTCCTGCCCTGACTTGTTTTCTTGGTGTATCCTCCACAACACCCACTCTGTCATTCCCTCTTTGGGTTTCTCCACCTCTTCTGCCACCACCACCTTCTCTTCTCGCTTCCTCTTCTCTTTCTTCTCCTTCTCAACTTTCAAGGGTTGTTCTAGGACGATTTCAGGTTCTGGTTCTGCACTTTCTTCAACTGCTAGTGGGGTGAAGTAGTTTACAGATATCCAGGGCAAGGAGGACATCCTTTTCACTCCTGCCCCTCCTGAAAATCCTCCTTCTTCAACATGTCCAGCACCTCCTTTTTCTCCTCTTTTGTCCACCCATCCATCATTTCTCTAACCTTCTGTATACCTCGAGGTTTGGGACAGTTTTGTGCTATGTGTCCTTGCTCTCTGCAGTTGAAGCACGTCACCACCCTCACTGGCTTCCCTCGAGCCTGATCAATCTCCACGGGTTGTGGTCCCAAAGTGGGTGGCAGAGCAAGTGGCTGAACTGGAGTAGATTGTGGATTCCTTAGAGCCTGCCATATCCTCGGTCCTATAGTCCCCCTTTTTGTTGCTTGGTATTCACGCAACTGGCTGTCAAAATGGAGGGCATATGACTTCCACTTGTCATACGTTGTTGGAATGGTCTCCAGTGTGTAAATCTACTCCACCACCTGTGGGGACAGGTTCCTTTTGAGAAAGGCAGCATATCCTTCATCATTATACCCTGCTTGTGACCTATGTTCCTCAAACTCCACAAAGAACTCTGTTGCTGGCCATCCTCCTTGTCTCAGCTGCTCCAGCTTTCATTGAGCCATTTCTTTCTTGTTTGGGTCATGGAATGTTATCAGCAGCTCAGTACAGAATTCCTCCCAACTCTGGTAGCTGTATGTTCCTGCTTCCAGTTCCCCTGTGATATGACTTGCCCACTGAGCTGCAAACTTCACTTTCATATAGGACAAGGCAAAGAGGATCTTTTGCATATGGTCCACTTTGAAGTAAGATGTATCGTCCTCGAAGTTCAGGTAGAGCTCGTGCAGGAAGATATCAATCTTCTCTGATGAGCCATCAAATGGTTCTGGTCTTGCGATTTTGCCAGCTGATGGGATAGAGGAGGTGGTTGTAGATGTCAGCTGGGGTGTTTGGGGGCTTGTAGTGATGATAGGTGTTGGTTAAGGTGGTGTGTCTGGTTGTTCACCATTGCAGTCAGGTCTGCATTGTTTTTATGCAGGCCTGCAAGAATTTGTTGTAGGAGATCAACATCCATGATAGTGTGTTGTAGGGATATAATAGTCTTGAGCTAATGTCAGCAACAACAAGAGCTTTAATACTGGAGAGCAGAAGAGGGGAATGAGCAATGATACTTGTCAGTGTATTGACCAGCTCAAGACTGAGCTTTAACTAATTACTTAAGAACTATACATATGGTATGGTGGAGTAGCGGAGTCCAATAACAAGTAATAGAGAGAAAGGAGTGGAGAAATCATGACAGGTCCCTGTTGCTTAGTTTTGTCACTGCTTTGTGATCCGAATAATTTTGCCAATAATTTTTTCCATTTTGCAAGCCACTTCTCAAGGCCATTGAGGTCATCCACCAGGACATCATTGTCCACTGACAGCTGAGACAAAGTAGATGCTGATGAACTTGGGCTTTGTGAGAAATCTCCACTGAATGATAGGCTTTCAGATCCCTCCTTATTTGAATCAGGTTGTACAATTTTGTGCTTCTGTAGGGAAATTCTTGTCAACAATTCATCCTAAACAGATTAAAGGGTGAAACCTTGATGGCATGGGTCCTAAGGTTAGATACTGTCCAGCTTCTCTTGAGTTTAGGCATCTTCTAGTAGATTTTTGATAGCAACAGACACCCCGGACTGTCACTATTACCAGTGGGAATGACTTTCTATATATGGAATATTTCCTTATATAGGTGATTACATCAGCACAAAAATTGTTTGACAGTGTCAGACTGCTTAAAAAATGTGATTATGAATATTGAGAAGATGTTTGAAAGTTTGGATATACTACACTTGCAATATTGATTTTTTTCAAAAATTAAAACCAACACTATGTACATATAGTTCCATGCCATTGATCTATGGTCTCAGAATAATTTTTTTGTCAATGCTGCCAGATCCTTGTGCAAAATGGTGAGTGTGACATTTGAGTCACATCACCTTAGCAGAAACTGTTTGTCCGCTACCTTATCAGACATTGGTAGGGAGGTCCAGAGGTAAATATATAAAAGACAATGTAGCTAAATACATGTGAGCTGCTTACCTGGTAGGGAGGTCCAGAAGAGAAAGAACTAAGGTATATGCAGAGAAATGGACTTAGAGAACATAATTAGGAATCAGGGAGCATCAGGACAAACAAAAGTAGTATTAGAAAGACTGGAAAAGAAAGACTGGAAAAGTATATACAGAAGTACCACACAAATATGTAGAGGCAGTGGATCAAGACACAGCGGCCTACATGCTAGGCACCCACTGAGGGAGAGAGATACAGGGGATGAAAAGGAGACAGATGCACCCAGAGTAGGGTCTATGGGGTGGAAATAGGCTATAGGACATGTAGAGACAGAGAGGTGTACCACTCAAAGGCTAGGAAGCAGAAGAGAACACATCTGGGATGCATATATGCAGGTGACACACACTTGCCGGCAGAGAAACAGGGCACAATATCAACATGGAAGCTGAGGGCACTGCAAGAAGCAGGAAATATTATTTTTACATTGAGTTGAATTACACAAACAGGGAGGACAGAAATAGATTGGAGACATAGCGACCCACATCAGGTCAACCACATGTGGATGCTGCCTCAGGGTAGTTACACAGGAGATTATATTTAGGACTTGAATTTTCTATAAGAGACAGATGGATAGATAATAACAAACTAGTCTTGCACTCAAAGAATACTGTTTATTGTCATAATTGACAAGGTCTGGATCACTCATGTCATTATACCAGGCTACTACCTTTGTCATAATCACTTACGTCCCTGGATCAAACAGGATCATTCCATTGAGTCTATTATGATTTAACTACAATTTTATTCGTATTTCTCCATAGAGACTATCATTGTCAGGTGGTCACTCAGCCCCCTGCATACTCACAAGTACTGTCATATGATCACATGTGACATCAAGTCATATTAAGCTAGTTCTATCAGGGCAATATAAATTGTTGTCCAGACACACTGGGTGTCAGGGGAACCCCCGATAATAAGCCCTGACTGATGCCACACTGCCTGAGATCCATGCCTACCAACTGATATCTGTTTGGTCTACTCCTGAACAAGATACCCACCGAGTGGGTATCACAACTGGCAGCTACTATCAATGGGTATCGACAGCAGCTATCGACAGTCCTCTCATCAGTCACTGGCTATACCAGGATCCTGGCTGATATGGAGAGCAATGCCTGGTATGAGCAGAGGACCCTGGCAATGTTACTTATATACTCATAGTTAGTGGGCAAAGGGTTCCTTAGAGTTTTCTCTTTGGATCTCTCTTTGCCAGGTATGCTAGTCACTGTGTAATTAGATACCCTACTAAACTCTTTGGAACCTCCTTTGCCAGTGCACTGCCCAAGGGTAGAATGCCTGCTTAGGTTGCCCTTACGCTAGGAATAATCCCTGATACATATCAAAGAAGACTCACACTGGTATCACATGCAAATCATACCAGAGTCATTTACAAGTGACTATTGTCTACTCATGCATCCCCTGTAGCCCCCTCCCTGGGTCGGCACTTAGTCAAACTCAAAACCTTTACATTGTGCAGTGGGCTATCTACAATAAAATACAATAAAACCAAAAATATATTAGATAGATATAAGACAAATATATCCTCTAAATAACCCTTCTTCCATAGTCACCCCGGACATTCACCTATCCAACATTTGCTGCACTTATGTCAAGTACACATACCAAGACCCGGTAATTCAGCAGTGCCGACTGAGCAGCCATCCTATATCCACATCCAAGTGTCCATGCTGCATGCATATCACTTTGTATTCCGGTCTCAGCTCAGCACGTCCACCACCTACATTCCTTGCCATTACCCCTCGCATACTCTATGCCACTCATCATCTATTAATCCCACCATGCTTACTCCTCATTCTTCAATCCACCTCACCTTGGGACTTCCTGTCCTTGTATTATCCTCGGCCATGGCCCTATTGTTTTATAGCCTGGCACTCTCTATTGTCCTATCCCTGGCCACATTCCTATTATTCTATCTTTTATTGTTCTATTTCCATTTGCATTTCTCCATTCTAATTTTACTTGCTGTGGACAATACTCTCACATGCTCTGCATACCTTGTTGTCCCACATTCCTTATTTCACATGTTGCTTCTTAAACCTATATAAGTAGGGCATGCATGTACATATTTCCTCATTCTGGGTATCAACTAGGCTTAGGCCCTTCTACCTTCTCCTCCTCTGTTAAGTCCTCGACTTGGGCTGGCATCATCAGCATCCTCCCAAGTACCCGTCTGTTGCAAATCAGTGGCATGCATGGGGAGTAAGGCACAACACACGAGTACGTTGAAGCCAAAGCCACTACTTCAGGCCTGTAAGACTTGGCTGTTCCTGTCTGATACCTCCCAGCATTCCCAAAGCTTGACAACTTACCAATGAGAACTATACAGAATGGAAGATATATATATAAGCAGACTTAGTAAAACAAGGATTGTAGGAATATGTTTTTGGGATGGTTGTGAAACCAGAAAGTGATATGGTTCGTTCCAGGAAGGTCATTGTAGACTATGAGATGAAGATGAGACAGACCAGGGCCAGGATGATCAAGAGGGTCACAGCTGGTCAGTATCCCTATATGAAGGATCTTGACCTGAAGAATGTCTGGGCAGAACCATAGCACATCCATCAGGCTACAGGCTTTGGTTCAAAGCTGGCTATGTGGCATGCATTCATCAATGAAAGGATAAAGGTCAATGAATCTCAGGAGGTTGTAAAACCCATGGGATCATGGATTGGCAGGGTGAAAGGCATGCATTTTGTACTAGATGTTATTAGAGTAGATGTGACTGACAAGGCTATTATCCTCATGCTCATGAATGGACTACCTACACTCTACAACCAAATCATTGTCATACTGGATGTGACTCATTGAGAAGATATCACACTCAAGAATGTTATCACTTGGCTTGTGAATGAAGAATGATGACAGGAGACTGAGGTTGTCAAGGGAAGAAGAACTTGGAGAATCCATTCTTGTTGCCATGAAAGGATGTGATCCCTCAGAGATCATCTGTTATTGTTATGGGAAGGAAGGACACCTTTGCTCTCAGTGTCTAGAGAAGAAAGAGGAGTTAGCTGCTATTGCACTCACTTGTGATGATTTTTTTGCTTTTCAACTAATATAGTGCTTCACTTGGGAAGGTGTGTTGGGATATTGCAAGTTTGCACCATAACATGTCATGGGACATGTTTGCATTATATAAGTTATGCAGTAGTTAAAATTTTCCTTCATTGAATTATAACTATCACCTATGTTTGAACTGTCTGCTTCAGGGGAAATTCATCATCTCATATACCAAGGGATAAAGGGATTTGAGGTCAAGGGGACTTGGCTTCAACTTATGTGTTATGCCTTTCTGTTAAATGTGATATCAATATATTATTGTTTTGATATGGCTAAGTCCCACTTTGAATTTGTTTAATCTACGTGACTACTGTGACACTGTACATACGGTAGCTTCATACATGACCTTGATCTAAAACAGGTTATGGGCCCCGCGCTTTGAAGAACTCCAATCGCTATTCAGTTATTTTACACAATAAGAATATTATCCCCTGGACGATTCCTGTCGATCACAACCCAATCATCTGGCAATTGTCTTCAGAACACTTTAAAAAAACTCTTCTATACACTACAACATCATTTCCATGTTATCTCACCCATTTCTTCGACAATCTCTTCAATCCTTTGAGCCATTTGAACCACTTTGACGACTCTAATGGCCAGTCAAACATCTGACATGATCACATCGTTCCCAAAGCTGGGAGAAGACAACTACTCGTCATGGAGCAAGAATATGAAGGCATATCTCATGCAGAAGAAGGTGTGGGCTATTGTGAAGGGTACAGACATCAGGCCGTCTCCTGGAGATGCTGCGTTGAGGGATTGGTTGAAGGATGAGCAGCTGGCAGCGGGTGTCATCTACCTGGGTTTGGAGGACGCTCAGAAATCACAAGTTGAGGAGTTCTTGGACGACCCCAAACACATGTAGGAGGAATTGGAGTCTATTCATGTGCAAAAGCATCCGTCTACCTGATTTAATGCATACAACTCCCTCTTCTCAATTATGAAGCTTGAGGACGAATCCCTCCCTTCTCTTACCTCTAGAATCGAGAAGGCAATGTAGGAAGTCAAAAATTTACGAACAACAACCTTCTCCCTTGCTGATTTAGACTCAGACCTTGTCTGCATGGCAATGATCCGTTCTCTACCTACAGAATACTCCTCTTTCGTCTCCTCCCTTATTTTACTGCCTCAGGTCGACTTCAAGGCACTCCGGGAGGCATTCATACTTGAGGAAGACAACAGGAAGGCCTCCATTGCTTGGGATTCCATTGTTGCGGCAGCAAATCTCACGATGTCATCTTCTCGTGGTTACAAAGCATCAAATGCTTCATCTACTCATCCTACATGCGAGTTATGCCAGACTTACAATCACACACAAGCTCAGTGTCGTTTGTACAAACAGTTTCAGTCCCAGGCTCGCACTCAGGCTTAGGAGGCTCGCTCCAATCGTCGTCACGGTCATACAAACAATGACACTTCGTCTTTAAATTCATCGGCATCGAAGTCATCGACCACCATGTCCTCTGAACAAGCTAGTGTAGCACAGAACAATGGAGACTCTCAGGAGTATGCAGGAAATGCAAGTACATTATTCTTTGACTCATCTACATCCTCTTTCTCACACAGCCTTTGCTGGTGTGCAGATACTGGGGCCACTTCACATATGACACCCCATAGGGCCTGGTTTGATGAGTATACCCCTCATTCTGTGCCAGTTCATGTAGTGAATGGCACAGTTGTTCAGTCAACTGGAATTGGGTGTGTTCGCTTCAGACCAGTGCTACAAGGGTCAGAAGTGAGAGAAGTTGTGTTTCATCGAGTACTGCATGTTCCAGCACTCCAGAATAGTCTCTTATCTGTTCTGTA
>QLPG01002964.1:0-12130 GCA_003314385.1 Gomphus sp. MG54
AACTAAGGATTACCGCTACACCAGGTGGAATATCCCCTTTCAGCTCATAAATACAGGTTTACCTTGTCACTGTGACTTAGTCAATAGCGTCGCCCTAACATAACCTCCCGACACTCTATTGCTGACCTTATAATCACACCCATTCCCGACACCTCTCCCAGTCCATCCATTTTCCCTCCATTCATCACACCAAGCCAGCCGAATTCCTCAGCATGTCTCACTTGTCCTTTTATCCCTTATACCATTATTTCCTTTCCTTTCTTTATCACTCAAAAAAAATTATTAAAATAAGTAAGACTCTTTTAGAGTCTCATCTACCACCATTTCCTCATCATCATCCCCTTCTTGCTCCTTCCCTTTCTCTTCCTCCTTATCCTCCTCATCTTCATCATCCTTCAGCTGGTCCTCCCCTGGACTCTCACTCCCATCCAAATCTCTCAAATCTCATACATTTCCTGGCACTCCCAGATTCCCACACCAGTTCTCTTCTAATAACACTACCGCATGACCTATGAACTGAACTCCTTCCACCAAATGGAGGAGAAGTTAGTTCATTCTTGCATGCTCCTGCAGGAGATCCTCCCAGATCTTGGCAGAACACCGAGATCCTTAACCCTCTGGCTGGGGGACTTCCACAGTCATGACCTATCCAGTTGGCGACAGAAGCATTGCCTGCTTGCTCAGTCACATGGTAACAGCCCTTCTCAGCCTCTTCTTCATCTATTCCTCTTCCTCCATCTCCTCCCTCTTACCTCACTCTCCTTGCCTGACTCTATCTCCTCCCAGCTCTTGGCTTTCCATTGCCAAGGGGCTGCCAAAGAACACCCCACCTTCTGCTCGTTGCATCAGCTGCATGTGGCCCCTACCCTGTGCACCTTGCAGGTCTCCCAGCACTCCTTGCATGTGTCACAAGGAGGATGGAGAGAGGGTGACCACTCCCAGGTTGGCTTATTTTTGGGCTATTCAAGAGAAAATCAATAAAATATAACAATAATAGAAAAATCCCCATGCACCTTGGCCCTCCTTGGCCTACCACCCTTAGTTACCCTGCTGGGCCCTGCTTCCATACTCACACCCCTCTTGCACATTGCCCTTTTTGGCACTCCCAAGCCTTCTGGTGTCCTGGCCACCTTGACACCCTTGTTTTTGGGTGTTTTGTGCTGTTCCTCCTCATTGTTGGGAGACCCCGTTTTGTTGGTCTCCTTGGGAGCCTGGGTTCCTACCTGTTGTTAGAATCTAAACAGTTATGGTTCAGTCCTTTGTGATAAAGGCTCATAGATTGTGTGAAATCTACCTAAACAGTTATGGCTAAGTAAAGAAAGTAAGTCTGTGTCAAGGTGCATCTAAAACTAAACATACTCACTTCAGTCCTTTGTGATAAAGGCTGAAGTGTTGGAAAGTGAAATATAAACTATATATGTCCTGACTGTGAATTCTCACGCTAAAATATAGCCCCAGGTTAAGCATTAGAAAAGATAAAATGCAAGGAAAAATATGAATGTTCAGAATGATACTGTCTTTCTTGTCTGAAGCTTCACATACCCCCGCAATCTGAACATTCTACACCATTCCCAACAGCTTGAGGCGTCGTTCATGTTCAAATCTGTTCAAAGCTTTGGTTAAGAAATCTGCTCCATTCAAAGTGCCGGGTATGTGTGAAGAGTGAATGATCTTTTGGCGTATCAATTCATGTACAAAGTGCCATCGGATATCGATGTGTTTTGAACGACTGTGATAAACTGGGTTTCCTGAAAGAGCCACAGCCCCAGTGTTATCAGAATAAATGTCTAAGGGACCCTCAAGTCTCATTGTTAGTTCCTCACACAACTGTCTTATCCACACAGCTTCTTGGCAGCTGATCCCCATGGCATAATACTCCGCTTCCATCATTGAAAGAGCCACAGTACTCTGTTTTTTTGACTTCCAAGAAACAGGTCCATTTGCGAGAATAAACACGTAGCCGCTTGTGGATTTTCTGTCACGTGCGTCTTCTGCACAGTTCACATCGCAATACACCCAAGGTATCACGTGCTTCTTCTCCACCGATGCGGGATTCCTCTTATACATGACACCCAAGTCCTTTGTCCCTTTCAGGTACTTCAGGACCCTCTTAGCCGCACTGCAGTCCTTTTGCCTCGGATTCTTGTTCGACTGGGACAAGAACTGCGTTATGTATGTGATATCGGGTCACGTTGACATGGCGGCATATGTGAGCAAACCAGTAAGTGTTTGATACAAGTTTGCATTTTCGAAGGTTAAGTTATTGCTGTTTTGAAGGTGTGATCCCTTGTCTACCGGCATACCTACGGCGTTGCACTTGCTCATGTCGAACCGCTGGAGTACAGAATCGATGTATTTGGATTGGGACAGCTTTAGGGTACCCAGGTGAGTATCCCGCATTACTAGAATTCCCAATATTTTGAAGGGTTTTGATGCATCTTTTTGTTTTATCTTGTAGAAATTTTGAATGTCTGCCATCAAGTTTGATTCCTCCTCCTCGCTCAAGAAAATACCCGTCACATCGTCCACATGGGTGTCTATGGCTATTACACCTTTTCCAGTTCTCTTTGCAAAGACACCACTGTCACTTCCAAGGGGAATAAAATGAAAAATCCTCAATTTCTCTTCTAGGTCCTCTCTCCACGCTCACGCAGCTTCAGGTAAGCCATATAGTGCTTTGTTTAGCTTAGCCACTGTTCTAGGTTTGCCATAGCCATCAGGGAACGTTATGAACACGTCATGTTCAATTTTTCCATGCAGGTAAACGCTGAGTCTACATCCCATGCAAAGATACGAAGATTTCTGATTGTAGCGAGGGCTAGCAAGACTCTGAGAGAAGTTATTCGGGATATGGGCGCAAATGTATTGCTCAAAGATATGTGAGTTTTTTGTTTGTCACCTCGGACGACCCATCGTGATCTGAACTTCTTCTCCCCTGATTCTAGATTATTGACTGTGTGTACCCACATCCCTGGTAATACCTGAGCTTCTTTTGGTACGTCCCTTGCATCTGTTTCTGTCCAAGTATTCATTTCTTCCAACTTTGACAATTTGTAGTTCATCGCGTCCTTCCATAACTTTCCATCTGGTGAGTTTATGGCACCCAAATACCCTTTGGGTATCATTATCTGAGGTAAGTTGTCCACATTGACTGCCTTTGTGGTGAGGACACTGATGCTATTGTCCTGTTCCTTTAGCTGTTCTGATCTCCTCGTTGGTTCAGAACCCCATACTTCCACTGTGGTACGTCTCCTCATCTCTTCTCCTCTTGTCTTTGCTTCCTCTTGAATTCTCTTTTCATTTGTGTCAGGGAATTCTACTTCTGTTGGTTTGTTTTCTTCATTCCATTCCCAGTACGGTGTCCCTTCCCTTCTATGAAGATGGCATTGCGTGTTCGTATCTTCTTCTTGTCTCTGTCCATGACCGTGTATATGGAATCTCCATCATATCCGATAAGTCTGCATTCCTTTGCTTTGTCATCTAATTTTGACCGAGTTTTGTCAGGTATCTTCACAAAACATTTTGAGCCAAAGACCCTGAGATGGCCTATTGAAGGTGCATGTCCGTAAACTTTCTCATAGGGTGTAATGTTGTCTGAAAGGATTTTTGTAGGACACCTGTTCCTTATGTAGATGTGAGTCGAGACTGCTTCTCCGCACAAATCTTTTCCTAACTCTGATTCCCTCAGCATTGTTCGCGCCCCTTCAATAACAACTCTGTTCCTTCTTTCAGCTCATCCATTCATCTCTGGATTATAAGGAACTGAGGTGATTAAGGTGATACCTCTATCTTGACAATGTTTTTGAAACTCGTTATTGATGAATTCACCGCCATTATCCATTCTCAGAGTGTGCACCCTGGTTTGGAATTTGTTCTCTATCGCTCTATCCAGGTTTATGATCGCGCTGGTTGCTTCGCTTTTATGCTTGAGTTGAAACGCAAAACCGAATCCTGAACAATCATCGCTGATGATGAGGCAATATCTGGCATGTGTCCACCTCGTTTCTGGAGTCATCGGTCCCACTAAATCACCATGTAAAATGCCAAAATTTCGAGTATCTCTTTCTTCTCTGCGCTCGAACATCTTCTTGTCCATCTTGCCGAAGACACAATCTTCGCAGGTACCCTTCAAATGTACGTCTGTCACTTCCATTCCTTTTACAACCTTGGAGTTGATCATGGTCTTCAGGATACTTTCTCCAAGATGTCCAAGCTGTCTGTGCCAGGTTGACAGGTCTGTACCTGCCGAGTCTCTTTTCACTGCTGCCATTATGCTTTCTTGGGAAGGTGCGATTTTCATGTTGACTTCATATAATTCTCCACCAAGTAATCCCTCTGCATAGGTGACTTGTCCTCTCAGGATTTTGATGCGACCTCCTGAGATATGGCCTTCAAACCCTTTTTGGTCCAAGACTTTGAGCGAGAGAATCTTCCCATCTGCTTTGGGAACATGCATGATGTGAGTCAATCTGATCTTGGTTGTTTTTGCTCCATAACTGACTTCCCCTTCTATATTTCCCTCGCCTATGCCTTCGACCTGATTGTTCCCGAAGGCCTTAATGGTTCGATTTGTCTCATATTTCTGGTAAGTGGTAAAGTCCGCTCAATTAGGAGATACATGCACAGTGGCTGCTGAGTCTGCAATCCAGACGTCCAGATGACTTCCAGAACTGCATGTCTATACTATTGCAGAGTCGGTCAAAGTTTTGACTGCATTATAGGAGTTTGAGTCTCTTTTCCCTTTCCACCACTCGGGATATTGACTTTCTTGACCCCCTCCTTTAGCCCAGCACCTTGACTTAAAGTGTCCTGTTTTTCCACAGTTGTCGCATTTGCCAGAGGGTTTTGTTCCAGCTTGAAAAACTACGTTTGAGTTTTTCTTATCGCTTGTCAGTCCTCCTCTTCTACTCCACTCTGTGTTGAGACGAGAGATTATAATGACAGGATCGAGGACTCCCCCCAGCGTTCCCACCACAGGATCCCAAGATGGAGAAGGCATAGATAAGTTGATAATTCCCACAAATTGTGCATCAGCTATGGTCAGACCTAATCCTCCACAGGCCTCTCTTAGTTTTTGTAATTCTGCTAAGTGTGTTGGTATGGTTTCTGTTCTACCTTCTTGATAACGTTTTGATAGTAGGCGTGTGTATGCGAGATTTTGAGCAATTGGATCTGCCTGTGCATATCGGTTTAACAATCCATCCCATGCTGCTTTGGAGGTAGAACAGTCTAGTCCTGCCTGGAAATTTGGCACAATATTCATCAATATGATGGATAGGGCTTGAGCATCTGTCTCTTCCCATTTGGCTAGACCTTTTGTGTCGATATCTAGTGGCCTGACTATTGCTTCAGATATGTGCCCCCATAACTTTGCACCTTTTAGGTAAGGCACTATCCTTGTCTTCCAAAAGTTCCAATTGGAACCGGTCTCGTCGAGTCTCTCTGACTCCTCATATCTAAGCACTTTGAAAGTGTCGGACATATTCTTTTCAGCAGGTTTGTCTTCAGTTGAAAGTCAAGGTTCAGGTGTGTTGTTCTTTTAATTCTGGCCGGGGCCCATAACCTGTTAGAATCTAAACAGTTATGGTTCAGTCCTTTGTGATAAAGGCTCATAGATTGTGTGAAATCTACCTAAACAGTTATGGCTAAGTAAAGAAAGTAAGTCTGTGTCAAGGTGCACATAAAACTAAACATACTCACTTCAGTCCTTTGTGATAAAGGCTGAAGTGTCGGAAAGTGAAATATAAACTATATATGTCCTGACTGTGAATTCTCATGCTAAAATATAGCCCCAGGTTAAGCATTAGAAAAGATAAAATGCAAGGAAAAATATGAATGTTCAGAATGATACTGTCTTTCTTGTCTGAAGCTTCACACCTGTTGGGCCAATTCAGCCCATTGCTTCTCGGCCACCTTAGTGGCTTCCCTTGCCAGATGGGATTCCTCTGTAGCTTTGGCTGCTGCTTCAGCTGCCATCTTAGTAGCCTTTTTGGCCTCTTCTGCTGCTAATTTTGCAGCCTCAGCCACTTCCTCGTCTGCATTCTTCTGGGCCTCAGTGGCCTCTTGTGCGGCCCTCTCTGCCTTTTCCTTCTCCTCCCACTTGCACTGACAGGTGATCTGATTCTCATTGAAACATTGCTTTTTGTCATCAGTTTCAGCACCCATTTTTTTGATTTTAAGATTGTTGATGGGAGGTGTTGATGTGGTTGGCTGATGGAGAGCCTGGGAATATTCCCAAACAATCCATGATATCACATCAGCACCTGGAACTCTATTTTGAAACTCCACCTACCAGCTTCATGGGTTCAGCTACTAGAGGGGGGATACTGTCAAGTCTATGATACCAAGCTCCGATTCACTCAGCAATACTGACCAACCGACCCTTACCAATTAAACCCACACACCAGTAACAAGTTGCTCCTCACTAGTACATGGTCTCGGCCTGGTACATTTGGTACATCATCTGGTTCACCCCTCTTGTCCCATCCCCTCTATCCTTTACGATTCTCTCATCCCACATGCTTTTTCTTACTCATTGCCTTTTGGGGCAATTGGCATTCACTTATTATTTGGTCACAGCCCTATTGTATTATGTTTGGCCAATTTTCCATTGTTCTATTCTCACCCACTCTCCCATTATTCTATTCTCAGCCATATCTCATTATTCTATTCTCGTTTACATCTCTTATTCTATTTTTGATAATTGTGGACAATACCTCCACATGATTCTTCATACCCTATTGTTCTCCATTCCTTATGTCACCCTGCTCCACATCTTGCTTCTTAACCTATATAAGTAGTGAATGTATGTAGATAGTTCTTTACTCTGAATATCAACTTGATTCACATTCTCTAGTCCTCTCTCTTTCTGTCAAAATGTCAAGTACACGTACTGAGTATCTGGTAACTCGGCAGTGCTGACCAAACAATCAGCTTAATTTCAGGCACAAGTGACCAAAAGACATCTGTCACTTGGTACTTCAGTCTCAGCTTGGCATATTCACCCTCCACATTCCCCATCCCTATTCTTCATCTACTCCTCACCACTCATTATCCATTAATCCTGCCCTGCCAACTTCTTATTTCTTGGCCCGTTCTACCTTGGGACACTTTACCATTGTTTTATCTTCGGCCATGACCCTATTGTTTTATATTCAGTCACTCTCTATTATTCTATTTTTGTCCACATTTCTATTATCTTATTTTCATTGTTCTATTCTCATCCACATTCCTTATTCTATTCTGGATCACTGTAGACAATGCACCCACATGATTCTTTATACCTTATTGTTCTCTATTCCTTATGTCACCCTGTTCCACATCTTGCTTCTTAACCTATATAAGTAGTGAACATATTGTATGTCAAAAGTTCTTTACTCTGAATATCGACTTGGTTTATATCCTCTTGTCTTTCCTTCTTTTGTCTAAGTCCTTTACTTGGGCCAACACTCTCGGCACTCTCTCAGGTCTTTCTTCAGTCCAAATTAGTGGCATGCATGGAAGAGCAGGGTGCAACATACGAGCACATTGAAGCCAAGCCATCCCAACTGGTCTGCAGGACTTGACTGACTCCCATCTGCACTATTGTAGAAGGGCCTAAGCCTAGTTGATACCCAGAATGAGGAAATATGTACACACATGTTCTACTTATATAGGTTAAGAAGCGACATGTAGAATAAGGAATGTGGAACAATAAGGTATGCAGAGCATGTGGCTATTGTCCACAACGAGTAAAATTAGAATGAAGGAATGTAAAATGGGGATAGAACAATGAAGGATAGGATAATAGAAACATGGCCAAGGATAGGACAATAGAAGTGCCCGACTATAAAACAAGGGCTGTGGCTGAGGATAGAACAAGGACAGGAGGTCCCGAGGTGAGGCGGACTGAGGGGTGAGGAGTAGGCATGTGAGTGGTAGATATGCTGAGACAAGACCGATGTACTAAGTGATATGCATGTGGTATGGACACTTGGATGTGAACGTAGAATGGTTGCTTGGTCAGCGCTGCCGAAATAATGGGTCTCGGTATGTGTACTAGATTGTCACAGAATTCTATCATGCCTACCCTGCTAAGCCAGGCCCATGGCCTCTGTAGGGGATCTCTTGAAAACACTGAATAATTGGGTAGATAAAATTCACAAAAACATTTGAAAAGACTTAAGTACAAAAAAAAGAAGAGCTTCTCAGATGTACAATTAATGTTTTCTCAATTATCAATTGTTTTGCTGATTAATTAGCCTGGATATGTTCAAATATTCCCTAAAAGGCCTTCTGTAAGGGCAACCTAAGCAGGTGTTCTACCCTAGGGTGGCACACTGGCGAAGGGGGATCCAAAGATTTAGTATAGTACCTAATACATGAGGGCTAGCCTACCTGGCGAAGGGGGATCCAAAGAGAAAACTCTAGGGAACCCTTTGCCCACTGACTACTGTATATAAGCACCATTGCTATAGCACTCCGTGCTCTACCGGTGTCAGGAGTCGGATACTGACGGACTTCGGTACTGCTGAAGGGTGTTGTCGAAAGGTCGGGCGGACTATGGCCAAGTCCTGCAGGCCAAGAGTAGTGGCGTTGGCTTCAACGTACTCGTGCGTTACGCCCTACTTGCTGTGCATGCCACTGTATTTGCAACAGACAGATACTCAGGGGGATGCTGAAGATGCCGGCCCGAGTCGAGGACTTAACAGAAGAGAAGAAGGTAGAAGGGCCTAAGCCTAGTCGATACCCAGAATGAGGAAGTATGTACATGCATGTCCTACTTATATAGGTTAAGAAGCGACATGTGGAATAAGGAATGTGGAACAACAAGGTATGCAGAGCATGCGGCTATTGTCCACAACGAATAAAATTAGAATAAGGAATGTGACGTGGGGGTAAAACAATAAAGGACAGAATAATAGAGTGTGCCCGAAGATAGGACAATAGGAGGTGCCAGACGAGGAATGTGGATGGCGGATGTGCCGAGCCGGGACCGGCGCACCAAGTGTTATACGGGTGATGCGGGCACTTGGTCGTGGATATAGGATTATTGCTCGGTCGGCACTGCCAAATGGTCGTGTCTCGGTACGGTACTTGACAACCAGGCATCACCCTCCGTACCGACCGGGAAGTTCCGCCAGGGCCTCGACCCTGAGAACGAATGACAAAAGGGGAGCCAAGAGTTATAGTCGACCCTTCTGAAGGGTACTTGCCAACAGGGATGATGGTTCGGTGCGCAGTATGCTCGGTACTGCCGTGAGTGGGTCGAACGGACCTCGGTCGGCGGGTGTGGAGTATGGGTGGGTCAGTGCTGGTCAGGGTTCATGATCAGGGGCTCCCCTGACACCTTCCTCCTTCCTTCTAAATAATCATTAATTCCTCCATTATCCCCAATACAACTTCTATTGTTCACCACTGAAGGTTTGGCATGAAATTCAAACTCTGCTTTCCAAAACATTGGGCTCTAGCCAGATTCAAGCCCAGAGCCAAGTTGCCAGTTTCTCTATAGAAACACACAAATATTAGCCTGAGACACTCCCTGTCTTATGAAAATATTAGGGTAAAACATTAGATCCTTCCTGCACAGCCTCTGCCCTTAATCACATGTTCAAAACCGGTCTAAATCTCCTTTTTTATTGTTAAATAAGGAGATTACTAGGAACAAGCTAAGTAATGTCTCAGAAAATGACTCACTATTGGAACTCCTATTTTAGAAATGACTCATACCAGTCATGTGACCTCATGAATGACTCATTATGTCTCAGATGGCATGAGTCACTGGATTCTGGGTAGACAAGGATGATTTTAAGGGTGTAAACTAGAGATCAGGATACACCCTGAATTCTGAGACAAGGTGCATGTGATTCTTTGAGATGACTCATTCCCAGGAACTGTGATCCTATTGGCTTGTACTATAAATAGTTAGGAGATACTTTAGCTTCCTAATCGTCCTGTAAATTAGTATAAAAGGAGGCCTTCCTGCCCCCCTTTAAAGCTATCAAATCAATCATCTCCTTTCCACTTATCAGTGTGACATTGTGAGTACTCTTAGTCAGCTGTTGATAGTCCAGTATTAGTATTATCTTTCTCATATATTAGTATCATTGATAGTCTGGTATTAGTATTAGATTCAGCATAAGTAGTTGATAGTCCTGCTTAGTAAAACTGATTCTACAGAGTGAGATTGTTCTGTTGATAGTCCAGTTCAATTGCATCTCTACCCCTGAGGGTTTCTAATCAGTTTCTGATTAAAGACTCTTTTGTCTCTTGAGATTACTTCACTGTAATTTCTGTTTCGGCCTCACCCTCATTTTAGAGTACATTGACTGGGTTATCTGTTCCTCTTATCCTGCAGGGTGCTCAGCTTGTACATATTCTTCATCAATAGCATATTGCAGAGTGCATTAGCATGTACCCACTCAGCATCTGCCCTTGTGGCCTCCTCGGCCTGTTTCCTCTTGGCCTCTTTAGTGGCAGCTTCAGCCACCTATTTTTTTTGGCAGCCTTAGCTGCTGCTGCTTCATTCTCTGCCTTCTTCATGGCATCCTCTGCCCCCTCTGCTGCTTTTCTAGTTGCAGCTGCCTCCTTGTCCACCTTGCGTCATGCTTCAGTGGCCTCTTTTGCCTCCTGCTTGTAGTTTGCAAATATTGCTCTGCCTCTTGCCCTTGTGGATTTCATTATCAGTTTCAGCACCTATTTTTTGCTAGTTTGATGTTTTAATGGGGGGGATTTGATAGTGGTTGGCAGGAAGGCCTGGGAATTTCTCCAAACAATCTGTGACATCACATCAGCTGCTTTGGAACCTGAGAAGCTGTGACAAAACTTTGGTATTAACCAAGGCAAGTCAAGTTCTCTGACAAGATGCAGGAGGACAACAAAATACACCTGTATGGGCTATTTTTATAGAGAACCCAATTAAGAAATTATACTCCGGAGATTCACATAATCTGTTATCACAAGAGTATTGCAATAAAGATTTATGTCAAGCTTCAGTTACTGATGGACTTCGGTACTGCCAAGGGGTGTTGGCGAAAGGTCGGGTGGACTATGGCCAAGTCCTGCAGGCCAAGAGTAGTGGCGTTGGCTTCAATGTGCTCGTGCATTGCGCCCTACTTGCCATGCGTGCCACTGGATTTGAAACAGACAGATACTTGGGGGGATGCTGATGATGCCATCCCAAGTTGAGGACTTAACAGAAGAGAAGAAGGTAGAAGGGCCTAAGCCTAGTCGATACCCAGAATGAGAAAGTATGTACATGCATGTCCTACTTATATAGGTTAAGAAGTGACATGTGGAATAAGGAATGTGAGACAACAAGGTATGCAGAGCATGTGGTTTATTGTCCACAACGAATAAAATTAGAACAAGGAATGCAAAGCAGGGATAGAACAATAAAGGATAGGATAATAGAATCGTGACTTAAGATAGGACAATAAGGAGTGGCCAGGTATAAAACAATGGAGTCGTTGCCAAGGATAATACAAGGACAGGAAGTCCCGAGGTGAAACGGACCGAGGAGTGTGGATGGCGGATGTACCAAGCCGAGACCGGCGCACCAAGTGTTAAGCATGCGGCATGGACACTTGGTCATGGATATAGAATGGTTTGTTTGGTCAGCAATGCCGAATATACGGGCCTCGGTACGTGTACTTGACAATTTAATGAAATCTCACGTAGCCATGCAAAATGTCTTTATTGATTCTAATCCAGGTCGTTTGTCCAAAGAGAATATTTAAGGGGGGTCTTGTCAGGCATCTCATTCATTACATATAGAATTAATAGTTTAAGAGTGTTAAACTATTAGTTCTAGACTGGTTTAGGTTTATTTCCACTTTTCTATTTTTTATGTGATTTAATTCTTTTCTAGTTTTTATAGTTTTAAGTTTTGAGGGTAACCTGCCACTCTGGTAGCAAGGTTAAGGTTTACTCTTTGGAATAAACATATTCAACAGGTCTTTGGACCCATTGTTGAGGGTGGCTTCCGGTCTTTGGACCAGTTACCTAAGCAGACTTCGGTCTACTTATGAGAGTGCTGCTGGCACTTATTTAATCCTGTAGATTAATATGGGTGAAAATGATTGTTATTTTGCACTACAAAACTAGCTTCTTTTATACTAATTCTAAGCTAATTATGTAATCTCCTGATAAG
>QLPG01002970.1:0-28135 GCA_003314385.1 Gomphus sp. MG54
TAGAGTAATTGCTCGGTCGGCACTGCCGGCGGATGGGTCTCGGTACGTGGACTTGACAACGGGTGTATTTACTGGATTGCACCCAGTCATGTTAGTCCTCTGTAGTATGCTGTCAATGTACTCAGATTGTGACAACTTTAGTGTTCCGAGGTGCGTATCCCTTGTTACTAGGATTCCAAGTACCTTGAAAGGCTTAGAGGTGTCTTTTTATTTTATTTTGTAGAATTTTTGGATTGTGGCTTTCAGGCTTGATTCCTCCCCCTCGCTTGAACATATCCCGGTGCCATCATCAATGTGCGTATCGATTGCTGTAATGCCTCCCTGTGACCGTCTCATGAAGACTCCTGTGTCACTCCCCAGGGATGCAAATCCCAACGACTTCAACTTCTCTTCAAGGTCCTCTCTCCAGACACGTGCCGCTTCAGGTAAGCCATATAAAGCTTTATTCAGTTTCGCGACTTTGCCTTGCTTAGTGTATCCATCAGGGAATTTGACATAAATATCATGGTCTATTTTTCCATGTAGATAGGCAGAATCGACGTCCTAGGCAAAGATCCGTAAGTCTTTCATGGTTGCAAGAGCCAGTAGGATTCTGAGGGAGGATATACGTGAGACAGGTGCGAAAGTGTCATTCAAGGATACATTTGTCTTCTGCTGATCTCCTCGGACGACCCATCTAGACCGAAATTTCTGTTCTCTATTCTCCAAGTTCTTTATGGTATGCACCCACATTCCTGGCAGGACTTGTGCGTTGGTGGGTAAGTCCTTTTTGTCAATTTCATCCCATGTGTTCATTTCCTCAAGCTTGTTTAACTCTTAGTCCATGGCATCTTTCCATAGCCTTCCTTCTGGGGCATTGATAGCGTCAGAATATGCTCTTGGGATTTTGATTTCAGGTAACGTCTCCTTGTTATTGACCTTGGTGATGAGTACTTTGTCACTGGTTTCTTTGGTAGCTTCTTGATCTTTGACATGCTCTGATCATCTTATTGGCTCCGTTCCCCATACCTCTGATCTCGTCCTTCTCCCCCTGGCTTTGTTTTCATCGGCTTCCTGATCTACATCTGTCCTTTCTTCCTCCATTGCTGGAAGTTCCAGGAGAGTGTTCCCACTACCTCCTCTTCTATGTGCTTTGCCTTCTACGAAGATCACATTCTGAGACCTATGTTTCTTCTTGTCTGCATCTACCGCCACATAGATGGAGTCTCCTTTGTACCCTATTAGATGACATTCTTTTGCTTTATCGTCAAGCTTGGATCACATACTATCAGGGATTTTGATGAAACAATTGACACCAAATACTCGAAGATGCCCTATCTCTGGTGCGTGCCCAAAAACCTTTTCATATGGAGTGATATTGTTGGGAAGAATGCTTGATGGGCATCTGTTGTGTATATAAATGTGAGTTGAAATCGCTTCGCTCCATAGGTCCTTTCCTAACTCTGAATCCCTCAGCATCATCCTCACACCTTCTACAAGAGTTCTGTTTCGTCTTTCGGCTCGTCCATTTAGTTCGGGGTTGTATGCAACCGAAGTCATGATGGATATTCCTCTCCCTTGGCAATGCTGAAGTAATTCAGTGTTCATGAACTCGCCGCCATTATCTGTCTTCAAGGTGTGCACTCGTTTCTGGAACTTGGCTTCTATTGCCTTGTCTAGGTTGATGATCGCCCTGACTGTTTCGTCTTTGTGTTTCAGATTGAATATGAATCCAAACCCAGAGCAATCATCATTGATCACAAGACAGAACTTGGCATGCATCCACCTGGCTTCAGGGTTCATTGGGCCTATCAGATCAGCATGTAGTGTCCCAAACAGACGTGTATCTCGTTCCTTGTGGGTTTAAAAGGGTTTTTCATCCATTTTTCCTAATATGCAATCTTCACACACTCCTTCTAAGTGCGTGTCTGTGACCTCCATCCCTTTCATGGTGTTGGAATTAACTAATCTTTTGAGTGTGGTGTCACCAAGGTGCCCTAGTCATCGGTGCCATGTGAGTAGGTCAGTGGCTGATGTATCCCTCTTGACTGCTGCCATGATATTCTCATAGGGAGGTGCAATCTTCATTTTTACTTCGTATAATTCTCCACCTAGGGATGCCTCTGTGTATATCTGATTGTTTTTCATAATTCGAATAGATCCACCTGTGATGCGGCTCTCAAATCCCTTTTGGTCTAAGACTTTGAGGGACAATATTTTTCCGTCTGCTCCAGGGACATGCATGACTTGTGTGAGGTGGATTCTTGTGGTTTTTCCTCTATACTCGATATCTGCAACTATGTCGCCTTCACCTATGCCCTCAACTGAATTGTTTCCGAATGTTTTTATGGTACGTCTCTTGTCATATTTGATATAAGAGGTGAAATCTTCACGACTTGGACTGACATGGACTGTCGCAGCTGAATCTGCATACCATACATCTGGCAGTCCCCTGGAACCATAAGCCCATACAATAGGTGTGTCGGTGACTGTCTTTATGGTATTGGAAACCCTCAAGTCCTTCTTCCCTTTGAACCATTTGGGATATTGACCCTCTTGACCACCACCTTTAGCCCAACACCTGTTATTGGTATGTCCTGTTCGGTTGCAGTTCTCACACTGCAGTGCTGATTTCCCAGTCTGAAACACCACATTTGGGTCTGTCCCACTCGGTATGTGTCCTTGTCTCCTATTCCATTTGGTACTGAGGCGAGAGATTACTATTTTTGGATCTAGTACTCCTCCTAGAGTCCCTATTCCCGGGTCCCAGGAGGGTGTCGGCATCGAGAGTGTGATGATTCCCGCAAATTGACTGTTGGGTATGGACACTCCTAGTCCTCCACAAGCTTCTCTCAACCTCTGGAGCTCTGCTAGATGGGTGGGTAAGGTCTCCGTTCCACCTTCTGTATACCATTTTGCGTGCAGACATGACTGGGCAAGATTCTGGGCGATAGGATCGGTGTGTGTGTATCTGCCTAATAATCCATACCAGGCATTTTTTGCTGATGAACAATCTAGTCCGGCCTGGACATTTGGGGTGATATTCATTAAAATAGTAGAGAGTGCTTGCACATCGGCTTCCTTCCATTTTGCAATCTTATCCACATCTGTGGTCGTAGGTCTAGGTTCCGTTCCAGACACGTATGGCCATAATTTCGATCCTTTTAGGTAAGGGACCATTCAGGTCTTCCAAAAATTCCAATTAGAGCCGTTTTCATCTAAACACTCTGTCTTATCATATCTGATGACTTTGAATCTGTCGGTCATCTTTGTATATCGGGTTCAAGGTATATCGGGTTTAAGGTATGTCAAGTTCATCTTTATAGTTGTAGGCCAGGGCCCATAACCTGTGAAAAGCTAAAGATAAAAACTGTTTCAGTCTTCACAGCAAAGACTCGGTTTCTATTTGAAGTAACTACCTAAAGATAAAAACTGTCTATGATGAAATGTAAGTATTTAGAAATAACGCATAGAGGGTTTAGTACTCACTTCAGTCTTCACAGCAAAGACTGAAGTGAAGGGCTATTCTAGCTAACTCCTTATATGAGAAATGAACAATAGGAAACTAGATAATAGATGTGTGGACAATGGAATTAAAGAATGGTAAAAGAGAATAATAGGAACAAAGGAAAGCCACTCATATTTGCTCGCTGTGGTAAGTGCCCGGTCTGAATGCTAATGCAATCTTAACAGTTATGTTATTGCCCATGCCGCCAATAAACCCACATTAAACACCACAACCACCTGCACCATTTCCAGGACCTTTCTGATTGACCCAAAGCCTAATAACCGCTTTCTGATATTCCAATGCATCAATCTGAGGTTCCGTGTTTCCGAACCTCCAAAGATTCTGAAGCCAAGGTTCCACTCCTTTGATAAACGACATGCAGGATCATCGTATACCTCACTCCCTTGTTCTTCGTTCTATATTGCCCCTTGTACTCTCTTTCCCCCTTGTTTTTACTTGGCAAAAGATAGTACAAGACTAGATACATATATATAAGTCTCCAGTCGACTGGACTATTTGCCAATATGAATATCGACTTAATTCTGCGTCATAGTTTCCGATTCAGTTCCGGTACACTTTCTGACTTTCCGAAATTAGGGACAGACAATCAAGGAGGGTGCAACATATAAGTTGAAGCTGAGTCCCTGTGACCCCAAACCACTTGTACCACCCTATACCATGAACAGTCCTAAGACCCCCGGCGCTCCCTGTCTTTCTCCCCCCATTCCGATTCCAATTGTGAATTCTGTGACCTTAGCCCCTCCGCCTCTGGAGTACAAACCCTCCTTTGGAAACCATTCGGAACCCTCCGGAAACCCTTCCGGAAGCCTCTAGCTAAGTGCCGACATGCAGATTTAACAGGTTACCATAGTAACCATCTATCAAGGGTTGCATGTTATATAATGGATGGAGCATCAGATTCTGATTGTTCTGATACCATCTCACAAAACTGAGTCAATGGGCCCTTGATTTGAATTTCCCATATCTTCATCACCCCTGATTGGAATTATATGATTTTTTAATGGTTGCATAGCCCTGATCAGATTTGTTCTTTTATGCACTAACACCTTTTTATATATGTTTTACATTCAAAGCTATTCAATGAATAGTACAAAAGCACCAAACATTGACTCAGTTTTGTGAGTCACTGTACATGATAAAACTCATTGTAGTTTAAATGGTGATCTGAGTCTGAGAATGAAGGATAATAAGAATGAACATGGAATACTTACAAGTATTCCACATTAGGTCAACAAATGTCATATACAAAAGGCACATAATATCTTATGGTCCATGCCCCAGATTAATCTACCTTACAACCATACTACCACTCTGCCCTTCTCTGACAATTCTGTAACTGCACTGTTAAAAGACCGATTATTTGCCCATCCCTCTGAGATCCTGCAATCCTGAAATCTGGTGATTCTATGATTCTGCAGATCTGCAGATCTGTTCCCACAACAGGCATCTCTGAGTTCCTTGAGTACCTTGTTCCCCTTGTTCTGTTGATTTCTATTCACCCCTTGTATTTTTTGCTTCCCTTGTCTTTTGACTGGATAGTAGAAAGTACAAGGTAGCCTACATAGATATAAACCTCCAGTTGACTGGGCTATCCACTAGTTCAAATATCAACTTAATTTGAATCCTAGTTTTCTGACTTAGATTCTGACCTAATTCCGACTTAGTGTCTGCACTCATGTTCTGGACAGATGATTGAGGAAGGTGCAATACATAAGTTGAAGCCAAGTCCTTTAACCATGAACACCTGCAACAACTAGTTGTCCAGATCCTTGTTACAAGTTGACCACCAGTCTAAGTCCTAGTGCTTCACTGTCCACTGTCCAACACCTCCATCCTTACTACAATCTGACCCCTTGACCCTCGACCTTCCATCATCTATAGAACCTCTTACCCCCTGAAGAATCCTTTGGAAACCCACAGAATCCTTCAGTATCTATTTTAATAAGCACCTGACACATGGATTTGACATAATATGAGATTTGGTACTTAATGACTCAGTAGGTTTGGTCATTCAGTATGTGCTCAGTGTTAGAGAAGGAACCCTAGTATCAGTAAAAAATACCTTTGTGTTGGCATTAGTACTTCAGCCTTGACTTAGGGTAAGTTGTTATGGTGTTGGTATCATAATAATGAAGGAGATAGACATATAATAAGGGAAAGTATAGAGAAATTATCACCAAGTGGCTATGGAGGATGTATATATACAGTAGGGGACAAAACTGTTCACATGTTGTGAACACTTTGATTGTGTAGCAAATATTGCAATGATCACATAAGCACAAAATCTGATATAAGTTATCATGATAGCCCTGCATCTTAGCTTAAGGTCACTCACCAGGATGATTATGTAATTCTCAATATTGGCTAAGATATTAATTATTTAAAATAATCAAACATGTGAATGGTTTTGTCTCCTCTATTTTTTTCATCAAAAAATGAGACAACAGGGCTCAAAATCACATGATCATAATTAAGGTTTGTTTCTATTCAAACAATACCAAATACCCTCTTGTTTTCAACCATGAAATTCCTCTCTGCTGCCAAAGTTGACTCTAAATAATCTACATTGAGTTGCCAAAAGGGTTGTTATCATAGTCTGATGCAGAAAGGGATAAATCAGGAACATAATATGTAGTTTAAATTTTCCCAGCACAGATTCTGTTTGCTTGCGGGCTCAGTGCCTGACATGATTTTGGTGGACTTCACAGCCTTTTCTGAGTAATGTTTTGAGGTTGACAGGCCGTTCTTTGTGTCAAGAATAAATGCTTCATGGACATTCTCTTCATAACATGTAGGTTCCTTGTCATTACGCGACTAAACTTGCACCGAGGATCCGATTTTCTCGCCACACACTCATGGGACCCATGTGGTAGCTCGAACACTCAATCAATCTCTCTCTTGCCGAATGGGAATTAGGCCCTTCATTCAGGTCTTACCCCTGAAATGCAGTGAGGACATAACAAGGAGAATGTGGCCCGTGGCTGTGCGCAATGTGAGGCCGGAGGGTCCATTGATCCTGATCCCTTACACGAGTACACCCCCGTATGCATGATCTGGCACTAGTTCTGCTGTAAAAGCTATTGCCTGAACCTCAGTGATATCAGACATTGCAAGCTCACGTGAGTGTGCCCCAAGTCAGTTGCTCCCTGCAGACGTTTCATGACAGATGGCCTACTGCATGTCACAGAACTAGAGCCAAACATGAATTCATGACAGCAACCCAATCTGTAAAACTGTACCAGTCAACTCTAATAGATTTTGGAGCTCAAATAGAAGTCCACTGTCAGTTAGGCGCCAGTGGAAGAAGTTCCCAGTGATTCCCCAGCGAACTCACCAGACCCAATGCCCGAAAGTTGCCAACTTGATCCAATTTCAGTCATTCTGACCTCTCACGTTCCATTGGATGCACGTGTAGGTTGAAATTGGAGTCCCCAATCTTCGTCTGGAATTTGGCACCTGAAACGCATGCAGCCATTACTTAAAGGCCTCCAACAACCAATTCTCCTCGAGATATCCGATTGAAGCTGCAAGCAAGATGCGGCAAATTCTTTCTGCAATATCAGTACACAGGTCGCCTGCACTCCCCTACGACTTGGTTCATTCCTGTATCATCCCAGACATTCTCTCAGAGCACCTTCATTTATTGCTTGTGGCACCAGTTGCACCAACCTGGAATGCTTTCTATACGCTTCCCCTGGTGTCGTTCGAGTTTCGCCAAACGGTGCGGTCCCTCTGCAATACAATATTTGGCTTAGAGAAGGACGAGGACTATAGGTATGTTGCGTTACATGCGCTTCCCGATATTTGTGCTGACCAATTTGTGGACTCCTCAGCGCAATCAATGATATCCTGTCCTTTGCGCGGTCTCTTTGGCGCCAAGCGAAGCGCCCTCCCGAAATATCCCGCCCAGTGCTTGAGTACGACAGCTCTCAACTCATGGCAGGAAGCAGCCTTATCCGAATCTACATGTGTATCGCTCTGGCAAGATCTTTCCTCAACTATGACGTGCTAAGGTACATTGTACCTGCAGGACAGGACTGGGACTTTGCAGCTCTTGAGCAAGGATTTATAAGCGTGGGCGAAGACTGTAACGATTTACGAGCGGGAGTCAGGTCCAGGATGCCGGACGGGACCATGCATCGGCTATTTTTGCCTCTTACGTGTGCACTGAGGATGTGCGACTCAATTCTACCACAGAGACTGGCATTCATAGTGGCGAAGTATCTAGCAGATATAATCCCTTTGTTATCGACGGGCGAGTTTTCATGCTATTAATTTTGCCACCTGCTAACTTAGTTTATAGCTCCCCTAATGCTTAAATATTCACAGGATTTACAGCGCTACATGGTGCGGGAGCATAGGGTCGAAGAAGTGAGTGCCCAACTATATTTGGACCGTGAGACTCTGTTTTTACTGGGAAAGCTTATGATTTGCAAGGAGACATGGGTCAAATGGATTCATCAAACGCTAGGCCTTATTAAAGGCATTGAACCTCTCATCAAGCAAATGCAAGAAACTGGAAGACTGGTGCAGTCATTCTCACGCATAGCTTGTATACCATGGGAAGTACTTCAGGTAACGTCATCTCCATAATGTTCAGCCACCGTCTAAACTCCTTGTTAGGTTACTAATATCATACAGATTCTCCGCGAAGTGTCACGGACAGACTGGGATATTTATTCAGAGGACATTCACACCCGTGCTAGGTCTATCCTCATGGGGTGGACCGTACCCGTTGACACACTCGAATAGTAATGTTCTGCAATTAGATACGTGTATGACAGTTGGGAAAGTCCCCGTGATTGGGCACAAGTGTGCTTATCGGAAATGTGTTCTCCCACCGCCGGTTATCTGTATTTCTCCAAGCTCCATGTGCACCAGGCACTGTGTGCCTCATATTCAATTGAGGTGGGAGCTGCAAATACCCAGGAGCCTCAGTGACTTCTGATAAGTAATTCAGGAAAACCTAGCGAGAGAACGTGAACAGTGTGACGACCTCATGAGTATTTCTATATATGAGTAGTGTTTTACGCCAAAGCTGCCATGATCTGACAACTATAATGACAGCCAAGAACCCGAAGATTCCATGTTGGCACTTTTGGCCCATACGTGTTCTGATGGCACTGATGGCTCGGAAAGAGGATGCCACCGTTACGCGCTACTCTGCTCCGTATTAGGTATGATTCCCCGGACGCAGGGCATGGCTCCGATTGCTTCGCGTGTTTTAAGGGTCCAAAGCTGGCGCCAGGCTTGATTAGCAACCAGATTCAGGGTAATAGCCTTCCTCGCAAAACCTTGCTCAATTTTCTGTGACTGCTGACATTTGGTAGTCCACGTCACTCTCCAGCGCTTAATGAACAATTATGTAATTATCACATCACTCCCCTTTTTTCACACGCCCAACTTATCCTTGATTGTATCTGGCCTTTCCAAAGCTACCCATGATGTCCAGCTCTCCTTTGATATAAAATCAATCAAAAATTTACTTTACCCTGAACCGCTGCAGGTAATTTAATGGCATTTCGGTATCTCTAACAAGAAATTATTTTACAGCTCGTCATGCATCATAATACATTGTATGTTTACATTTATTTGTCCGTTGTCTTCGGAGGCTCTTACACCGGGTGCAGATCATATTCCCAACAAGGATACATCCACCTCGTGTTTTTAAAAGAGTATCAATTTCAACGACATATCTGTGGCTCAGCTGTGCTATATTGTTGGCTGATCTTATGAATATTTTCCCTGGATAGTATCGTTTTAATGTTGACTTATTTGCATAGAAAGAACTTGTGAGGGAACGGGAGGCCTCTTCTCATAGCCCTCAAAACCACATTACCTCACTTCTTTCATGCCTTCACGCATGAAAATGGATAATCACCATACATGTCTGCTAAGAGCAATCAGCGCCAGGACGGATTGATTGGGTGGATTTATTATGACTATGACTGTTTTTTGCAAATGCATGTCCCCTCGCAATGATCAATTTTGGGGTCACTATCATTCAAATCCATCCGTATGTGGACCAGCAACCGCCCTCGAGCCGAAATTACTTGTCTTACCCTAGCGCTCTTGTTAGAAAAGTGCGGACGGGTCTTGATGGTCGACACTCTCTGTATCAGCGGAGGGAGGAAGTGTATCAACATATCACTCCTTCTGGAAGACAGGACACGCCACGGCACTCTCCCTGCAAAACGTTCATTTCCGGTTTCGATATCCAAACATACACCCTTCTTTTTGGCGATTTCAATGCGTTCTGAAATACCTCATTGTTTGTTTGCTGTTGACCCGCATGCAAGATTTTTTGGAAGCTGGGTATAAATAACCAGACCGTACCAAGGTGACCCCTCAGGCTCTGGTTCAACTGCCCCATAGCCAACTGCTCGGTCTTTCAGCTTTTCATCCTCTCCACACCCCTTCAATTCCCCTTCACGCAGGTGAGCGTCGCAACTTCATCCCCGTTGTCTCCCATTTACCTCGTCCTCCTCACTGTGCCCGCTTCAGCATATCCTACCTCTCACCTCATTAAATCCTTCCCGTCACCATGTGTCTCCACCTCACCACAGGGACCACGAAATATCTTTTCTGCGGGCACGTCACCGACCTCGCACATAGCATCACCCCATGCGTATCCACCACCTGCCTCGGCAGTCCAAATCACCCTCCCCAATGTGCCAATCCGACTAGGACTGGCTGCGCAGCTTGTACGACGCAGCAGGCATGCCAGGCCCATCATCGCTGCCGATTTATAAGAACCGACGGGGAGAGGTACCGCAACACGGTTGCAGGACTCTGCCCCGCTTGTGCTGGGCCACCATGATTTGCCAGGAAGCAGGGCTCGATATTCTTAGGTGAGACCTACATCGGTTCTGTCCACATCTAAACGCTGATTGTGGCAATACAGCTTCATAACATGCTTCACCGAAAGGCTCTCTGAACAAGTTCTTTCACCTGGCTGACTTAAATCTCTTCGCTTCTTCGTTGACGATTATGTACCACTTTTTTTCAACCTTTTTCTTGAGATGCATATGCATGAGGTAGCAAAGGCACTTATGCACGCCGTATAGAATGTTGAATTTCTTGATATAAATATAACAATACCACCTGTTGATGAAGAGTGTGCTATCAGACACTACCACTATCTTTTGAGCCATAATATGTTGAAGCTGTACTTTTTTCAAGACATCCCCGCTCAGCTCCCAAATGACAACACCACAGAACATCAAGATCCCCGCGTTTACAAAGCAGTAGGCGGATGTACATACAGTTGCCAATGGAACATGGATATCCCGGTTCTAAATGAGAAGTGAAGTGCCTAATCGACTTGCCGTCCTGAGATGCCAATGTAATTGGCGTATCCACGTGTTGTTGCACTGCAAGGGTCGGCACATCTATCTGCACATTTGACTGACACGTCAGGGTTCAGTCAAGAAATTGCTACGTGAGTGAATTAATGCTTCAGAGGTCGTTTCCCAATGAAATCCTCGGACGTGAAGGACCGCGGAAGTGTTATCATTGAAATTATAGTCAAAATGGCATTTGCGCCATAACCCTGACTCAGCTGTGGGAGGTTCCGCATATGCTTGGCATATGTTGCTGCGTAATGCTGCCAGGACCTCTTTGTCAGATATGACGTCCAACTATCCCTAGAACCTTGCATATCACTAGTGAAAATTTTCTCTATATAATAAACATGGCTCCTTACAAAAAATGAATTGTAAAATAATTATTACTGGGAAATCAAAAATCGGAATATGGTATGCAGCCCAGTGTCTAAGTATACAGGTCCATCAACGCCTATGGCATAAAGAGTAACGTCCCAAAACCCTTTCGGAAAATGATTCTGCGACTTGATGGACTGCGTAGCAGGCGTGGCGACCCAGACATTCCATGATAGGTATACATGCACTGCAGCCACGGAAATGATGTGTCCCCTAACTGTGTATCCAGGGGTGATTTTGGATTGTCAGGAAGGTTGTACTGTTGCAGGATCTGGGGCGTTGAACGTTAATGGCATGGCCGCAGGCGGTATCTGTGGTCCCAGTAATTGTTCTGAGAAACATAAATTTTCTCGTTTATGAACAACAACAAGCAGGGTAATTATAACAAGTCTGTGAAGATAAGAAGATGATTACCATGAAGATAAGGGGCAAGGAGAAAATTTCACACCTGCTCTCGAAGCTAGGGAATAGGGTGATATGTTAAGAATCGCTGAATGGTGAGAAGTTATCGTGGGTGAGTTCCAGACCTCCTCAGGCTCTTTTAACTGTTGCACGAAAGAGACTTGCTTGAATAATGGATCAGAAACAACATCAATGGTTTGACTCTCCCTAGAACCCTTGAAACCTCAAGTGCATTGTTGTAGACTTCCGTACTAAGAGTGCTGAGCGGTCAAGGAGCTTGCTAAGTAACATATAAATTCTGAAAACAAAGGAAGATTAGTGTTGCTGATCTGATGATAAAATGAGACAGACTTCTATTATTAGGAGGATAGAATTGAGCGCCGCAAAAAAATGGCAAGGAATATGGAAGTGGACGAAATCAATTTACTGAATTATCCAAACAAAACAGGGATACTGAAAAAAAGAGAGAGATAATGGACATTAAAGCCATTACAGCCTTGTAAATTAAGTGATAACTTCTACTTGAGACAACACCAGAGTCAACCGCACGGCGATCCAGGCGCGAATCGATTTGCCTCAGGGTTGAGGATCACAGTCACAGTGCATACCATAGCCCAGTAGCTATAAGTAGCTTACCTGTACAACCATGACTTTTCAGCTCTTCTGCTGAACTCACGGTGTTGCAGGCTACTCTGGCTGAAGAAGTTGTCTTTCCAACAGCCTGCGTCTCTGCAGTTGCTTCTTGGGTGTGACTCGACAATACTGGCAACAGGACACGTGATCATGACACCAAGTAAATACCGCCGCCGAAGGATCCTTCCGAAAAGACACGCGTTACATAACCGTCGGAGCACCATTCATGTTACGTTCCTTGACTGCCATTCAACGAAGACGGTATGCAAACATCGCAAATACAGCCCAACTGTATTAGACCATGGGAAAAGCAGAACGGAAGAAGTGGTAGAACTGCCAGTGGTAGGCACATGGCCATCTTCGCCCGATGTTGTGCCATATCATTCAGCTAAAGGCTTCATATACATTGTTAAGAATAGGAAACACAGACATAATTGCTCGAAGCAACAGTGCACGCTACTGCACATAATTCTACCGGTGGTGCCGGTAAAGCCCAAAATGGGGACAAGGTGTGTAAATACATGATGACAGTAGCAGACGACAAATGATACACGATATCAAATGTAGTCAATCTCCTCCTCCTGTTCATCATGTACAGGCGTATGTGGGCCCATTAGTTTGTCCCTGGTTGCAATAGCTATTCCGTAAATATTTTCTGTGTCTTTTTAGGAACTCCTAGGACCGATACTGGACCTTACCAGCTCCCTAATAATTTCTCTGGGAATGGTCATTTCAAGGTCTTGAGAAAATTTGAGGATCATTGGGGGGAATTCGGATTTCACTACCGGTCAAATTGCACCCTGAAATATAGAGAAACTAACCTGAGGAAAGCAGAGGCATATTGTCTGCCAAATACTCCGCAACAATATATGCTACTCTTTCTGGTCGAATACGATCACAGAGTTTCACTGCACATGTCAGTGGTAGGTATAGTCGGTGCATATTATCGTCACGCATTTTGAACCTTCGAATGTTATAGCCGCTCGTGCCGAAACCAAGTGCGTTGTCGTGTACGATCATTTCTTCTTCCTCGACGTCAACAAATTCTCCAGCATTCCATCTTCTCTCCAGATCAATATTCCATAGCACGTCAAGGTTGAGAAAACACTTTGCGATCGCGGCGCACACATATACTTGGATCAGACATTCGCTAGACATCAATTGCTGGTAAGTGTATTAGCACATGGGCCGAGCACTCTTTAGAGGTAGATTCGCCTGGTCCCAAAGCCCTTTGGTAAAATCAAGGATGTGTTTAATGACGCTGGTGAGAATCATAAACAGATCTGATATCATCTTTGACATATATTGCTTACCATCCCCCTTCATCTCCCACCAGTCCAAAAATATTAACGCACAATGCTTGACATGATGAATGAAATCATCTGAATAGCATTGAGAACATGTCCAAGAAGTATTACAATGACTCAGAAAACATAGCCTATATACCAAGGCTAGCAAATGTGAATGGGATAAAGACATGGTCAAATTCCTTCGCTACATCCTCTAAACCAAAAGCCTCACCATGTCTGAAGATAAAGTCAAAACCATCCATGACTGGGCTGACCCAAGAAAGGTCAAAATGATCCAATATTTCCTTGTATTCACCAACTTCCACATTTTATCTTCAACTATTCAGACATCACAGTACCCCTCACTCAGCTGACACATAAAGGCACACCCTGGGGGTGGACCAAAGACTGTCAAAAGTCTTTTGACCTCCTCAAGAAGGCATTTGCCTTAGCACCAATACTGCATCACTGGGACCCCACCCAAACCCTGGTTGTGAAGACTGATGCTTCCAGCTTACACTAGCAGCAATCCTCTCAATTATTGATCCAGAAGGCAAAAATCATCTAGTAGCTTTCCATTCCCAAACTTTCACAGCTCCTGAACTCAACTACAATGTTTACAACAAGGAGTTATTAGCTATTTTTGAAGCATTCAAATGTTGGTGACACTATTTGGAAGGCTCAGCTGAACCCATTGATGTTGTTACCAACCACAAGAATCTCAAGTATTTTTCTACAACTAAAGTATTGTCCCATAGACAGGAATGTTGGTCTGAATACCTATCTCAATTAGGGAATGGCATGGGTCACCCACGGGTCAAATGTGGGTGACCCGCACCCAACCCATGGGAAACCCAAACCTGTCAACCCATGGGTCGACAGGTGTCAGGTGTGTGCCGCACCCACACACACTGACGTGAACACGCTGCACCCACACATGCTGACACAAATGTGCTGTATGCACACGTGCCATACGACACGAACATGCTATATGTGCATGTGACATACAAATTGAACACACCGTACATGCATGCGACATATGACATGAACACGCTGTACATGCATGTGACGTATGGCACAAATGCCCCACACGTGTGTGTGTCATACACGTGTGTATATGGTACGTTGGTATCGGCGCATTGGTATCGGCACGTTGGTATCGGCGCATGTGCGTATGGCATGTTGGTGTCACCGCATGCATGTATGGTACGTTGGTGTCAGCGTGTGCATGTACGGCGTGCTGGTGTTGGTGCGTGTGCATACAGTGCATTTGTGTCAGCACGTGCGTGTCACATGCATGTGCGTACGGCACGGTAGTGTCATATGTTTGAGCATGGGGTGCAGTCATGTCGTACATGTGCATGCGCACGTGTACATAGTTGAGGCAGCGGGTTGAGCCGGGTCACGGGTGCTCTCGGCTTGACCCACAGCCAAACCCAGGGGCACCCGACCTGGTGACCCGTGCAGGTTAGCCTAACCTATGCTATTCCCTAATCTCAATGCAACTTCATGATTCAATTCCATCCTGGTAAACTTAGCATGAAGCCTGACACTTTAACTAGATGATGGGATATCTACTTTAAAGAGGGTGGTAGCAACTATGGCACCTTGAACCTGGAAAATCTTTGGCCAATCTTTAAAACTTCACAAATGGCAGAATCACTTCAAGCAACTCATCTTGTCATCCCAATCCTTCAAGCTAGTGTCATTATAGATTCTGAAACCCTTCATTCTGACGTCCTATCAGCTCTTCTCTCAGATCCCACACCAATGGAACATGTCTTGGTTAATGGGCTGGGGGATGGTTGAGGATTGTTGTAGATTTGTTCTACATATAGTAGACTTCCTTGATACAGGATACCTCCTTGATACAAATTGATTTTCCAAGGTCTATTCTCATTCCAGTGATACAGGATTTTGCATAAAGAATCTACTATATATAAGCAACATTTAAGCCAAACCACATAAGAGAGGGAGAAGAATTGCATTCAGGAGGAATTTATTTTCATCTAAATTTACTCAATTTTGATAACATGCAATCTTAAATCAGTGATTGCTCAAATTTTCTGAGAGATTTTGTCATAGAGTATTCACATTAGAGAGTATTCACATTAGGGAAGATATACATCTCTGATTGCTAATTAAAAAAACTCTGAGTGGGATTTGACCTAATTTGACCTTAATCTCACCATAAAGATATTAGGGCTACCAAAGTGTGACATGTAACATGCTAATAATACAAAGAAATAGATGACTAATCATTTTGACAGTGACTCATTGGACCAGTTTTATTGCCTTCAAATGTGTGATTACAATCAGAGGTATAGTTAGGTTTATATGGTTACATGACTTGTGTTGGAGTTATACTACCGAAGGGTGTCGGGCAGATAATGGCCAAGTCCTGCAGGCCAAGAGTAGTGGTGTTGGCTTCAACGTACTCTCATATTCAACTCTCTACTGGTGTAGGCCATGCCACCATCTGCAGACTTTACTCTAACCATCCTGACCTTCCAAAAGCTGTTGGAGGATGCCTATCCAAGCTTTCTCCTGCTAATATTTGACATGCTGTCCACCTTATCAGCTCTCAAAAAGCTCAAAATAAAGTACAAGTTACCAGGACCCTTCAGAATATCATCAATCCACCTCTCTCCATTCAAACTGTGCACAGGAAGCTGAAAGAAGCTGGATTAAAGGCTGTGATGAAGAAGAAACAGCCTATACTCTCCTAGAGACACAGGAAGGAGAGGTTAGATTTTGCTGTTGCTTACCAGCATTGGACTGTAAAGGACTGGAAGAGGGTTGTGTGGTCAAATGAGATAAAGGTCAATAGGCTAGGGTCAGATAACAAGAAATGGGCTTGGAAGAAGGCAAGAGAGGGGCTGAGTAATAGGCTGGTTGAGGGAATGTTAAAATTTAGTAGAGGTTCTGTGATGGTTTGGGGCTATATGACATGGGATGGGCCAGGATATGCTATGAAGATTGATGGAAGGATGGATGGGGATCTCTATGTCCAGATTTTGGAGGAGGATCTTCAGTCCAGTCTGGAGTACTATGGTAAAACTTCTGCTGACATTATTTTTCAACAGGATAATGATCCAAAGCATACCTGCAAAAAGGCCAAGGAATGGGTTTCAAACAACCATTGTGAGGTTATTTCATGGCCAGAACAGTCCCTAGATCTTAATCCAATTGAGCATCTGTGGAGTCATCTGAAGAGGAAGCTTGGAGGGTACAATCAGCCACCAGGAGGGATCAATCAGCCACCAGGAGGGATGATAGAGCATTGGGAGAGGATACAGGAAGTTTGGGACAAGATAGAGCCTTCAATATGTCAGGGATTGATTGAGAGTATGCCTAGGAGGGTTTTAGCTGTGCTGAAGGCAAAGGGGGGATATACCAAATATTAATTATAATGAGTTTTTGATCATCTAGACAAGAGCAACAAAACTGGTCCAATGAGTCACTGTCAAAAAATTGCAATATCTCACCCAATAAAAATTATTACATAAATGTGAGGAGACCAATCAAAAGCTAAGATACAAGGGTATTTGTAAGCATATTCTCAGATTTTATAGACTTTTCAGTTCATAAAATTTGGAGAAAGTGAAAGTGCCACACATTGGACCAGTTTTGTGAGTGTCAAGTATATGTACCGAGTATCTGGTAACTCAGCATTACCGACCAAGTAAATCGGACTACGTCCATGCTCCTGTGTCCAAGCTGCATGCAAGTCACTTGGTATGTTGGTCTCGGATTGGCACACCCGCCATCCACATTCCTCGTCCCTATCCCTTATCCACTTACCAACCATTAATCCTACCCCATCCACTCCTCATCCCTCAATCTGCCTCACCTCAGGACCTCCTGTCCTTGTTTTATCCTCAGCCATGATCCCATTGTTTTATAGTTGGGCACTCCCTATTGTCTTATCCTTGGCCACATTTGTATTATTCTATCTTTTATTGTTCTATTCCTGTTTGCATTCCTTTATTATAATTTTACTCATTGTGGACAATACCCACATGCTCTGCATACCTTATTGTCCCACATTCCTTATTCCACATGTTGCTTCTTAAACCTATATAAGTAGGGCATGCATGTACATATTTCCTCATTCTGGGTATCAACTAGGCTTAGGCCCTTCTACCTTCTCCTCCTCTGTTAAGTCCTCTACTCGGGCCAGCATCATTGGCATCCTCCTGAGTATCCCATTTGTTGCAAATCAGTGGCACACACAGAAGAGTAAGGTGCAACGCATGAGTACATTGAAGCCAAGGCCACTATTTCCAGCCTGCAGGACTTGGCCGTTCCTGTCCAACATCTCGGCATTCCTGAAGCTTGACAGTGAGTCACTGTAGTGATTGTAGGAGAGGTCCATTTGGAAAGTTTTTTTCTCTTTGGATGGCTAAGTCGATACTAGTATGGTTGTCAGTTGCTTTCCCCCTCTTTAGGGTTATTAAGACCACATATCGGGCACTTAGCTAGGTGCTTCTAGGGGTATTCCAATGATTCCGATAGGTTTCCAGAAGTCCCTGTTTCCTGGATATTTGGAAATTAGAGGTTGGTTTGGATGGAAGTGCGGAAGGACAGAAGCACTGGGGGCCTTGGACTGTTCATGGTATTTAGGTAGATCGACTAGTCATTCGAGTGGTTCAAGGTCGTAGGGACTGGCTTCACCTTATATGTTGCACCCTCCTCGATTGTCTGTCCCTAATTTTGGAAAGTTGGAAAGTTACCGGAACTGAATCTGAACTATGACGCAGAACTAAATTGATATTTGTATTGGCAAATAGTCCAGTGGACTAGTGTCTTATATACATGTATCTATCCTTGTACTATCTTGTGTCAAGTAAAGACAAGGGGACAGGAAAAATACAAGGGGGCTAATGGGGAGCGAAAACAAGGGGCGAGGTATGCGATGATCTTAAGTTTGTTTGCGTACAGAACCTTGATTTCCAGAGTCTTGGAAAGTATCAGAATCGGAAGTCGTGGTTTCCAATTGGTTATGGAAAGTCTGTTTGGGGGGTGGTCTGAGTCAGTTCTTAACAAGGGTAGACATCCCATTATCTAACTAGGTTATGTAAGGGCAACCCTCTTACAGCCCTGAGGTATATCTCGGAGGCGAGCTAAGCAGGGGGAATCCAAAGATTATTTAATTATCTACTACCTAAATACATGTGGAGTCCTCACCTAAGCAGGGGGAATCCAAAGAGGAAAGTCTAAGGATCCCGCTGCTGGTGAGCCCCTTTTAAACCCTTTATATGGGTGGTCTGTGCGCTAGCTTACAAATCAATACATCGGAGTTTGTAGAGCCAACCTCCTGGTACTAAGTCCGAGGCTCGGGTATTTGCTCTGAGTTCTAGTCATCATGTGTTAAGACCTTTTCTGTCTCCACTCGGTGGTTTCTGTGCCTCTTAGCCTCGGAGTTGTTCGGAGTTCGAAGTAGGGCTTCAGACCTGTATCAGGCCTCGGAGCTGATCGGAGTTTGAAATGGAACCTCAGAGTTGGATCAGAGTTTAAAGAGGGTCGTCCCCTGACAGGTTGTCCTGGTATCAGGACCATAGTTGTGGTAGTGAAGGGTCATGTGTTTATCGCCCAGATGATACCAGGGCCTTCTGTAGAGATTCAGAGGATGTGTCAAGTACATGTACCGAGACCTGTTTATTCAGCAGTGCTGACCGAGCAAGCATCCTATATCCATGACCAAGTGTCCACGCCACATGCATGATACTTAGTACGCCGGTCTCGGCTCGGCACGTCCACCATCCACACTCCTTGTCTTCACCCTTCAGTCCATCTCACCTCGGGACTTCCTGTCCTTGTATTATCCTCGGCCATGACCCCATTGTTTTATAGTCGGCCACTCCCTATTGTCCTATCCTTGGCCACATTCCTATTATCCTATCCTTTATTGTTCTATGCCCATTTACATTCCTTCATTCTAATTTTACTCATTGTGGACAATAACCGCATGCTCTGCATACCTTGTTGTTCCACATTCCTTATTCCACATGTCGCTTCTTAACCTATATAAGTAGGACATGCATGTACATATTTCCTCATTCTGGGTATTGACTAGGCTTAGGCCCTTTGTTAAGTCCACGTGTCAGGCGCTTAGCTAGTACTTCT
This sequence comes from Gomphus sp. MG54, assembly GCA_003314385.1. Lineage (NCBI taxonomy): Eukaryota > Fungi > Basidiomycota > Agaricomycetes > Gomphales > Gomphaceae > Gomphus > Gomphus sp. MG54. The sequence continues at coordinate 19,683 of QLPG01002970.1, forward strand.
GAAGGGGTTTTCCGAGTTAGTGCGAAGGTCCGTAATGGGGCCGAGGACCGAGACCGGGGTCGGACGGACTACGGACGGAGACGGAGGCGCCGGAAGTTTAGGGTAGGTCACGGAATGGATCAATCCGGTCACTGAGGTGTTCGAGGTCGAAGAGACTTGGCTTCAACTTATGTGTTGTGCCCTCCTCGATCGTCTGTCCCTAATTTCGGAAAGGAGGTGGGAGTTTACTGGAAATGAATCGGAAACTGGTGGAAGACTAAATCGATATTCGTACTAGCGAACAGTCCAGTCGATGGTGAGACTATATACATGTAACACTCTTTGTACTAACTTTAGCCGGTCATAAAATAAGGAGAAAGGTAGTACAAGGGGTTAATATAAAAGAGAGAACAAGGGAGTGAGGTACGCGATAGTCTTGCGTGTCGGTTATCAAAGTATTGAGTCCTCGGTCGGGGGCGGACTCGGGAACGGTATCTCGGTCGGTCACAGAAACGTGGTGTCTCGGACAGGCGTGATGGGGACGGGATCTACGGAAACCGTTTTTCGTCCTTTCGGTCGGAGGTCTCGGAAGCGAGTGTTTGTGGGGGTTAGTGTGGGTTTGTTGAGGGTATGGGCTATAACACCCTTCTACCTTCTGCCCCTCTGTTAAAGTCCTCGACTCGGGCCGGCATCACAAGCATCCTCCCGAGTACCTGTCTGTTGCAAATCGGTGGCACGCACGGCAAGTAGGGCACAACGCATGAGTACGTTGAAGCCAAAGCCACTACTCTTGGCCTGCAGGACTTGGCCATAGTCTGCCCGACCTTTCGACAGCATCCTTTGGTAGTACTGAAGTCCGTCAGTACCTGAACCCTGACAGGATGTCCTGAAATTCTCAAAAATCCATGCTCAAATCTGTATCAATGGTTCAGCAATAAGTATTAACAGGATTATTAAGAGATTCTAATCTGGAGGAAAATTATCTATAGAGTTTTGGGATACCATTTGTCTATAAAATGGTATAGGGTCCACGTTGGTCAGGATTCACTGACGTAAGGAGCCGAATTTTTAGAGGGTTGGATTGAGCACTGAGTGCAAACTGCAGGCTCAGTGGTACCAAGAATCAGTTAGGGATGGAGATCTGATCAAAGTATTACTCAAGGCCCTGTCGATCAATGGATCATAGTGGGTACAGGTCTGAGGGGTATAGATGTTAGGTCTAGCAGTGGGTGGTAGATCCTGAGGTATGGATGCATGGCACAGGGAGGCCTGGGTGATTGTCTGTAAGGCTTGTACACATGTGGGATGTCTCATGATGATCAGGAGTGTGAGTACAAATATACTATTAAATCCACATGTCAGGTGCTTAAATAACAGATACTGAAGGGTTCTATAGGTTTCCAAAAGGATTCTGCAGAGGGTGGAAGTTCCAAGGACGAAGGGGGTTAAGGGTTGTAAGGTCAAGAGTTGAGGAAATGGAAAGGATGGAAGGCAGATGACAAAGCCCTGGAACTTAGGGTGGTGGTTGATTTGTTATGAAGACTTATACAACTAGTTGTGAGGATATTCAAGGTCAGAGGGACTTGGCTTCAACTTATGTGTTGCACCCTCTGTCCCTACTTTTGGAAACCTGGAAATGTACAAAAGGCTAAATTGAAATTAGGCTGGAACTTAAGCCAGAGGCTAGAAACAAATTAAGTTGATATTCATACTAGTGAATAGTCCAGTTAACTGGAGGATTAAATACATGTAACTACCTTGCATTTTCTACTGTCTGGTTTAATTACAAGGGGCCAATAGAAAATAAAGTACAAGGGAGTAAGCTATGCAGTGATCCTTTGACAGACCTACTATGAAAGCAGAATTGTAGTTGCAGGATCACAGAACTTTGGGATCGTAGAACTATGGGTCATGAAAAGGAATTGCAGAAAGAGTTGTGACCAGAAAATCCCTAGGAATGGTAGGGGTGGTCATGCAGCCGAGTTAGGTTGGATTGAGGGGCACAGACCATAACAATGGGTCAAATGTGAGTGACTCACACCCAACCCATGGGGAACCCAAACCCATCAACCCATGGGTTTTTTCCCATGGGTGGATGGGTGTCAGGTGCATGCCACATAGGGAATGGCATGGGTTACCCATGGGTCAAATGTGGGTGACCCACACCCGACCCATGGGAAACCCAAACCCATCAACCCATGGGTTTTTTCCCATGGGTCGATGGGTGTCAGGTGTGTGGTGCACCTGCACGCCTGCAGCACATTCATGTTGTATATCGCATTTGCGCCAACACGAATGCACTGTACATGCATGCTCCAACACAAACACACAGTACATGCATGTGTCAACACAAACATGCTGTATGCATATGTGCCGACTCGAACGCCCCATATGCATATGTGCCGTACATGTACGCACCAACTCAAAGGTGCTGTACACATACGTGCCGACTCGAATGTGCCATACGTGTATGCACCGACTCGAACATGCTGTACATGTATGCGCCGACTCGAATGTGTTCTATGCATGCACATATGGCTCGTTGGTGTCGGCATGTGTGTGTTGTATGCATGTGCGGCACGTGCATGTCATCTGCGTGTGCCATACGTGTGTGTCATATGCATGTGCGTGTCATACGCACACACGTATGACAGGAGGGAGTGCCCGGTTGGGTGTCATATGCATGCACATGCACACGTACATGATTGACGCGCCGGGTTGGGCCAGGTCATGGGTGCTCTCCACTTGACCCACACCCGCACCCATGGGCACCTGACCCAGTGACCCATGCGGGTTGGCCGAACCCATGCTATTCCCTAATGCCACATACACATGCATGAGCTGTGTGTGTGTCATGATTTATCTACTCCTCTATCTATTGCTTGTTATTGGACTCCGCTACTCCGCTAGACCATATGTACAGTTCTTAGGTAATTAGTTAAAGCTCAGTCTTGAGCTGGTCAATACACCAACAAGTAACATTGCTCATTTCCTTCTTCCGCTCTCCAGTATTGAAGCTCTTGTTGTTGCTGACATTAGCTCAAGACTGTTATATCCCTACAACACCCTATCATGGATGTTGATCTCCTACAACAAATTATCGCAGGCCTGCAGCAAAACAATGCAGACCTGACTGCAATGGTGAACAACCAGACACACCACCTTAACCAACACCTAGCTTCACTACAAACCCAAACACCCCAGCTGACATCTACAACCACCTCCTCTATCCCATCAGCTGGCAAAATCGCAAGACCAGAACCATTTGACGGCTCAGCAGAGAAGATTGATATCTTCCTGCGCGAGCTCTACCTGAACTTCGAGGACGATACATCTTATTTCAAAGTGAACCATATGCGAAAGATCTGCTTTGCCTTGTCCTATATGAAAGTGAAGTTTGTGGCTCAGTGGGCAAGTCGTATCACAGGGGAACTGGAAGCAGGAACACGCAGCTACCAGAGTTGGGAGGAATTCTGTACTGAGCTGCTGATAACATTCCATGACCCAAACAAGAAAGAAATGGCTCAACGAAAGCTGGAGCAGCTAAGACAAGGAGGAAGGCCAGCAACAGAGTTCTTTGTGGAGTTTGAGGAACATAGGTCACAGGCGGGGTATAATGATGAAGGATATGTTGCCTTGCTCAAAAGGAACCTGTCTCCACAGGTGGTGGAGCGGATTTACACCCTGGAGACCATTCCAACAACATATGACAAGTGGAAGTCATATGCCCTCCGTTTTGACAGCCAGTTGTGTGAATACCAAGCAACAAAAGGGGGAACTATAGGACCAAGGACATGGCAGACTCCAAGAAATCCACAATCTACTCCAGTTCAGTCACTCGCTCCTCCACCCACTTTGGGACCACAACCCATAGAGATTGATCAGACTCGAGGGAAGCCAGTGAGGGTGGTGACATGCTTCAACTGCAGAGAGCAGGGACACATAGCATGAAACTGTCCCAAACCTCGAGGTATACAGAACGTTAGAGCAACGATGGATGGGTGGACAAAAGAGGAGAAAAGGGAGGTGCTGGACATGTTGAAGAAGGAGGATTTCCAGGAGGGGGAGGAGTGAAAAGGATGTCCTCCTCGCCCTGGATATCTGTAAACTACTTCTCCCCACTAGCAGTTGAAGAAAGTACAGAACTGGAACCTGAAACCATCCCAGAACAACCCTTGAAAGTTGAGAAGGAGAAGAAAGAGAAGAGGAAGCGAGAGGGGAAGGTGGAGGTGGCAGAAGAAGTGGAGAAACCCAAAGAAGGAACGACAGAGTGGGTGTTGTGGAGGATACACCAAGACAACAAGTCAGGGCAGGAAGTGTTGAGACAGTGGACACACAGCTGAAGGAAAGGAGAAGTGACATCAGAAGTAGTGGAAGCCATACGAGGGATGAGAAGAGAGGAAGGCATAGAAGTGGTCAAGGAGCTTAGGGGAAGGAAACAGTGGATCAGACGAATCAACCAATCTTCGGTGATGATACCCACCACTGTTGAAACGCTGACAGACAAAAGGGGATTCACAATCGAAGCGCTCCTAGACTGTGGGGCAACAGGGTGCTACATTGATGAAGGCTTTGCAAAAGCCAAATGTTTACCAATGGAAAGACTCCCAAGACCACTACCTGTCTACAATGTGGATGGAACCCACAATGAAGGAGGACCGATAACCCATACAGTGACCCTCAGAGTCAGGATAAAGAACCACTCGGAGGTCTTCCCTTTTGCAGTCACCAATACCGGAAAGACAGACCTCATTGTTGGCTTCAACTGGCTTCAGAAGCATAACCCAAGTGTCAACTGGAAGACAGGAGAGATGACAATTGACTGATGTCCCTTGGAATGTGGAATGTCAAAAACAGGTGTAGAGGAGGATGATCTAGAAGAGGAGGAGGAAGAACTAGAGGAGGGAGACCATATATTTGTGACCTGGATATATGCAGAGGAGGAGGAAGGGCGTGTAGCCAGGACACACTCACAGAAGCTGGCAGAGGAGAAGAAAAAGAGGACAGTGGAAGAAATGGTGCCAGCACACTACCTGGAAGAGTTTAGAGGGGTCTTCACAAAGGAGGGGTTTGACAATAACCTTCCTGAACGACGGCGGTGGGATCATGCAATCGAACTAAAGCCAGGGGCCGAACCATTCTCAAGCAAGGTGTACTGTCAAGTCCACGTACCGAGACCCATCCGCCGGCAGTGCCGACTGAGCAATCATCCTATATCCACAACCAAGTGCCCGCGTCACATGCATAGCACTTGGTGCGATGGTCCCGGCTCAAGAACAGCTGGATGGGACAGGATGTTTACTAGCCTGACCCAAGGATCATCCGGACGCTGATAACACAGTGGGCGGCGATAATCAGAACCGCCGCACGTGATCGAAGGGGGCGCCACACCACCGCAGGGGTACCGCGATACGTCGCGCGTAGCGGACAGCCAGCCGTTGAGGCCGCCGGACGTATATCCCATGTCGATCGAGAACGAGAGTCCGCGGACCGCTGCGCAGTCACACGAAAAAGTGAGGAAGAGCCGCGTACCACAATGACGAGACCGGACGCGACGTGCCAGCAGCCGCAAAGGCTAAGTTGGAGCCGGATCGGATAGTCAGCACGCTTATCGACGAATTCGAGCGACTCACCATCGAAGAGCGCCAACTGAAGGCGAGTGAGAATGCTCTCACCGCAGCAAAAGGCCATGGAAAACCACAGGCACACACGGCAGCCGCAAAGGCCGCCAGATTTGCTGGCCTAATGCGCGCTATGACGCGCGCTGGCCACGACACGACGAGCGCGGCCATCCCCCACGTGCGTTGAATGCGACGTGACGCGTGCTGGCCATGGCACGACGAGCGCGGCCATCCCCACGTGCGTTGGACGCGACATGACGTGCGCTGACCACGACCACACGCGATGTGACACGCGCCGACCGCGCGCTGGCCACACCGGGAACCCCACTTACAACCACCACCAGGCCATGCCAGGCCGCGATGACATGCCGGCGCGGATGCGCGCACCGTGAGGTGCAAAGGACCGGCAAGGATGGGAGGTGGAGACACTGGAGAAGTGGAGGCTAGAGGGGATGAACAGGGTGTTAGAGGCCGTCCATGGCAACGGATGGCAGGACGTACGAGAAGACGGGCGCACGCACCTTAACAAGGCGGCGCTGTAGCACACCACCACTACATCTCGACGTGACACCGTTGACCGCGACGTACGCGACGGTACCACGCACCTCTACCATGACACCATGCCGTACCACGACGATACAATGGCACGGATTCGGCATGCGGCTGCCACATACCAGATGGATGGAGTGGAAGCCGGAGCTGAGGGGGTGGAACCGGAGCAGGAGCCGGACCCAGGGACTTGAGAGCTAGAGCCCTGGGGAGGCACGAAGCAACCTCGCCCGTGGGACGCCATGCTAGAAAGCACAGGGACCAGGACCGGCACACAGATGCGGTTGACAAGTTTAAAGCAGTCCTGCAAATGACCTACAGGAGGTTGGAGGAATCCCACAACTTGAAACTAAGCGCCAGCACTACTGAGCGCCATTCGGAATTGTATTGGCGAAGCAGTACATACTACACCGCTACACACTTACCTTGCATGGATGCAAAAGAGAACGCATACACTTCTACGCTTGAGGGGGTGTGTTGGAGTTACAAGCGGTAGAAGCTACTTATAGTATTAGTAAGCAACTAGTACAGTAGCCTAGCTGAGTTTCAATAAAGAATCAACATGTCTTAGCCTAAGCTTCTATGTGCAAAGGCCAGCTACTATGCGACTAGTGGCCTGGCTGCACTCTATAGTTGCAATACCACTCTCTATTGTCCTATCTTAAGTCACGATTGTATTATCCTGTCTTTTATTGTTCTATCCCCGCTTTGCATTCCTTGTTCTAATTTTGTTCGTTGTGGACAATGACCACATGCTCTGCATACCTTGTTGTCCCACATTCCTTATTCCACATGTTGCTTCTTAACCTATATAAGTAGGACATGCATGTACATATTTCCTCATTCTGGGTATCGACTAGGCTTAGGCCCTTCTACCTTCTTCTCTTCTGTTAAGTCCTCGACTCGGGCTGGCATCCTAGCATCCCCCCGAGTACCTGTCTGCTGCAAATACAGTGGCACGCATGGCAAGTAGGGCGGAACGCATGAGTACGTTGAAGCCAACACCAATACTCTTGGCCTGTAGGACTTGGCCATAGTCCGCCCAACCTTCCGACAACACCCCTCGGCAGTACCAAAGTCCATCAGTAACCGACACTTGACATGTACCCACTCAGTCTAGAGGAACAGAAGCAGCTAGACGAGTTTTTGGAAGAAAACCTGAAGTCAGGGAAGATCTGGCCATCCAAGTCTCCTATTGCATCGCCATTCTTCTTCATCAAAAAGAAAGATGGCAGCTTGAGGCCAGTGCAGGACTACCAATGGCTGAATGCAATGACAATCAAGAACCGCTATCCACTGCCACTGATTTCTGAAGTGATCTACAAACTACGCCATGCACGCATCTTTACTAAGCTGGACATTAGATGGGGATACAATAATGTCCGAGTCAAGGAAGGAGATGAACACAAAGCAGCCTTCATCATCAACCGAGGCCTTTTTGAACCACTGGTCATGTTCTTTGGATTAACCTAATAGTTTAAAAGTCGGCTCAGATAGTGATATTCAGTTGACCAAATATAAATGTCAACTGTGAGATGCTCGACATGCAGAAATATGTGTGAATGAGTGTTGTGAAAGGTGTGTACTACACCTCGTGATAATATCCCGGTGCATATTCAAGTGTTTGATAGGATAACAGGAATAGAAGTTAATTCGAGAATTTGATCGTGTATACAGATGTCAAGTTTATCGATTGGTCAATAGATGAATGAGAATGAGATCTTTGGAACTGAAGTATATTCTTCGTATATACTGGCTTTTATACGTGAGTGAATCGCTCCTGTGATAAGACAGACCGTCCTAATATAGTGACGGCACTCTCGATCTCGATGTATGGTCGTCGCCCTGTTACTTGATTGCCCCTATACATTGCCGACTGCCCTTCCTACTGAATTGTCCTATGTCCCATTATTGACAGTGAGTACCTATCTGAAGTCCTATCCGATCGGAAACCCCTTTGACTCTTGTTATACCCTCCTCGGTGGTTGGATGTGTGTGCCCCGGTGCTGTCGTGTGTCGTTCATTATCGTGTAAGTTCGTTCCTATGTCCTCTTCGAATGTTCTTCCTACTGATCCCTTCCTCTCCCTATATTCCCCTCGTCCCTCTGCATTCGTACATTCTGGATCCTTCTTGCTGCGTTCCTCGTCCATTCTACTTGCACCTATTCACTTCCGGTCCCTCATTTCCCTCTTTCCTTCCATCTGCCCCTTCCTTTCCTGTTCCTTCCACCCCTCGTCATAACACAACCAACTCCCCTGCAACATTCCAGACGATGATGAATGACATCTTCCATGAATTGATCA
>QLPG01002976.1:0-12192 GCA_003314385.1 Gomphus sp. MG54
TTTGAAGGTAGAAGGAAAAAATAAGAGAAGAAGGAACAAGTCAAATATGCCGAGGTGTTCGGCAGGCCTGGGTGTTGTATTTGGAGGGAGAGTGGAGTGTTAGAGGTGGAGTTCATGATGGTGGAGGACTACGTGGGCGGAGAAGGGATCGGAGAGGAGGCGTGAAGAAATGGGGTGGGAGGGAATAGGATTGAAGACTGAAGGAGTTGAAGAAGGTGATGAATGGAAGAGTGAAAAAGTGGGGTGGTTTTCGGGAGAAGGACGTCTTCGGGAGGGGAGTTTGAGTAGTCTGAAAAGTTTCTAACTGGTCGCCACCCCCCCTTTTTAGGTAGACGTCCCATCGTCTACTCAAGGTGTCGGCCTCTAGTGTTACACCCCATGCCTCCAACAAACCCACACCAACCCCCACAATCACCCACCCCCGTTTCTGAATCCTCCCCGACCACCGAAGCCCGTTCCTGTTCCTGTTCCTGTTCCCATTCCCGTAACATCCGTCCAAACCACCACTAGTCCAACCCCGATTCCTGTAACCTAGGATTCCGCATCTTGATAACCGATGCGCTAGTTTATCGCATACCTTACCCCCTTGTTCTTCCTTACTATTGACCCCTTGTATTCCCTTTCTTCTTGTTTTATGATCGGCAAATAGTACAAGGATAAGTCACATGTATATAGTCTGACAGTTGACTGGACTGTTCGCCAGTACGAATATCGATTTAGTCTCCCACCAGTTTCCGATTCATTTCCAGTAAACTCCCGCCTCCTTTTCCGAAATTAGGGACAGACGATTGAGGAGGGCGCAACACATAAGTTGAAGCCAAGTCCCTTCGACCTCGAACACCTCAGTGACCGGATTGAACTATTCCGTGACCGACCCTAAGTTCCCGGCGCCTCCGTCCCCGTCCGTAGTCTGTCCGACTTCTGTCACGGTCCTTGGCCCCGTTACGGACCTTCGCGCTAACCTGGATAACCCCTTCGGAAGTACCAGCTAAGCGCCTGACACGTGGACTTAACATCTAGCCGAGAAGAATGGAAAAGAGTCATACGGGCATATGATATGCATGTACAGAGTGAAAGAACAGAAACGGATGGGGACAGATGGGTGAGACCTTGGCCAAACATGCCGAATGACAACATTGACCGAGAGGTCCCTGCCGAGAAGCTTGCCAGCTGTTCTGGTGTACAAGCATGCACAAGGCAGTTGCATTGACTAGGGCTATTGGTGAAGCTTCCAGCGACGGAACATGATCCTGGGTGAGGCTTTTGGAACAGTGGCAAATGCCACCTGGACCAAGGCCATTGGGATGCACCTAAAAATGTTAGTAGCTTGATGGATTATAATACTGCCCAATACCCTGTTAATCAACGGATTATAGTGGGTGAGCGAGTTGTGCCCAAATATTGCTGACCAACAGATCTAGTACATGACGGACGGATGGGTGGACTGGTTGTCTGAACGGAAGATCTAGTAACATGTGTATGTGTTCAGTAATGACCGAATTTTTTATGCTGTACTGGATCAAAGAATTTTAGCGAAGTTGAAGTAACAGGTTGGTTGTGAACAAGTCATGATTCTATCAGACATATAAGATGGTTTTCCTGAGAACATTCGGTACCAGCGTTGGATGATGGAGCAAAAAATTAAAATGAAGAGGAGAGGAAGACGTAGCAGCATTGAATGAACCTCATTACTGGCATCTGCCGAGTCAATGCAACTCTCGGTGTGCTCAGAGGCCGGTCGGATGGCGATCTAGTCTCTGTCTGCTGATGCTGAATTTTCAGCTTTAGCATCTGGAGTACCAGTTGCCTGGGGGATGGGGTCGGGAGTAGTGGTTGCGCAGGTTTTGCTTGCTTTAGGGCACCCAGCGAATTTGTGATTTTTTGCGCCACAAAAAAGACACAGATTGTTGATTATGCGTCTCTGTCGTTCACTTGGGAGGAGCTTGCCATTTTTGCCGAGGATTTTGGTGTGCTCGGGTTGGATTGGCTGGAATTGTTTACTGTCCTCGTTTGTTGACATGCTTGTGTCACTGCTATTATTCCGTGAGGTCATGATCGTAAGTAAGGCACGGGAAGTAGTGTGATTCTGGGTATACTGTCAAGTGTCGGGTACTGACGGACTTTGGTACTGCCGAGGGGTGTTGTTGAGAGGTCAGGTGGACTATGGCCAAGTCCTGCACGCCAAGAGTAGTGGCATTGGCTTCAACATACTCGTGCATTGTGCCCTACTTGCCATGCATGCCACTGTATTTACAACAGACAGGTACTCGGGGGGATGCTGAGGATGCTGGCCTGAGTCGAGGACTTAACACTAGGCTTAGGCCCTTCTACCTTCTTCTACTCTCGATACCCAGAATGAGGAAGTATGTACATCCATGTCCTACTTATATAGGTTAAGAAGTGACATGTGGAATAAGGAATGTGAGACAACAAGGTATGCAGAGCATGTGGTTATTGTCCACAACGAGTAAAATTAGAATAAGAAATGTAAGGTGGAAATAAAACAATAAATGACAGAATAATAGGACGTGCCCTAGTACAATAGGAAATGCCCGATTGTAAAACAAGGCTATAACTCAGGATAACACAAGGGCAGGAAGTCCCAAGGTGAGGCGGACTGAGGAGTGAGGAGTAGGCATGGGAATGAGGGGTGTGACCGATATGTGTGTCTGGCCAAGAACAACTCATTGAATGGTTTGTACTTGGTTACTAATGGAGTATTTTAGTCGATAATGCCGAGTTATTGGATCCTCGGTACGTGTACTTGACACATCCCCAGGGCCCATCACCTGTTTCAACTTCAAGTGCCGCTAGCTACTTAGAGGGGCAGCACAAGCCTTGCACATGGAAGCATAAGGCAGAAATGAGCTAGGGGTTAAATACAAACTCAGCTAGACACTATACTAAGTTGATAATTAGCCCTACTAGTAGCTTCTACTGCTTGCTATTATTCCCCAATTCCAACAAGTGAGTGCTACCTCATCAGAGGCCAATCCTTCATGAATGAAATGATAAGTGATGTTCATGCGTTTAATCCACATATGATATGTAGCATTGTGGGAAAGTGTGATGATGCTTATATTATCTGATTGCATAGATATGGGTGTGGTCTCATCTATTCCAAGATCTTGAAGAAATCTTATGAGCCAAATGACTTGTTTTGCTCCCTTAGTCATTGCAATATATTCTGCTTCAATTGTTGATAATGCAATCATTCTCTGTTTCTTTGAACTCCAAGCGATCATGCTATTGCCAAATATGGCTACATATTTACCAATAGATAGGATGTTGAGCTCACATAATTGGCATCTGTGAATCCCTCTAAATTGAGGCCAGCATCCTGGTTGTATGTAATGCCATGATCCCATGTCCCTTCAAGGTAATATAGCATGTGTTTGATCACTGTCCAGTGTTCCAGTCCATATAATCTAGTGAATTGACTCAGGTATTGAATTGCAATGGACATATCAGGTCAAGAGCCAAGCACCACATACATTAATGAGCCAATCATCTTGGCATATGGTATTTCTGGTGAGCTCATTGCCTCCTCTGGGATAGTCAATTTCATATTTTCATTGAGTGGCATTGATGTGGGGTTGGCATATTGCATGCAGAATTGAATGAGCACTTTGTCAATATTCTAGGCGTAGGTCCTGGGTGACTATGGGGATGGGTTATTTAGGTAGATAGTTGTTTGTAATAACTATCTAGTAAGTATGTTTGGAATATATTATATTCCACCGTAGGTAGCCCTCTGTGTAATACGAAGCTTTTAGGTTTGACTAAGCGCCAACCCAGGGAGGTGGCTATGGGGGTGCAGGAATGAGGGACAGTTGTTTGTGAACGAGTCTGGTACTTGTCAACGTATAGTACCAGCGTGAGTGTGATGTGATATGTATCGGGAATTATTCCCAGTGTGTCCGGACAACAATAGTATTGCCCTGATGGATCTAGCCCGATATGGCTCGGGGTCACGTGACTGTATCTATGAATATGCAGGGGGCCGAGTGACCGCCTGATAATGATAGTCTCTATAGAAAGTGCGAGTAAAATCGCAGTTAAATCGTAGTAAACTCAATATAGTGTTCCCGTTGGGTCCGGGGACGTGAGTGACGATGATAAAGCTGATAGCCTGGTATAATGACATGAGCGATCCAGAGTTCATCGATTACAATGATAAACAGTGTTCTTTGAGTGCGAGACTGGTTTATTATTCTCTATCTATCTATCTCTTATAGAGATTCCGAGTCCTGAATATAATGACCACCGTAACTACCCTGAGACGGTGTCTATATGCGGTCGACCCGATGTGGGTCGCTGCTCCTCTAATCTATTTCTGTCTGCCCTGTCTGCATGGTCATATTCAATGTGAAAATACTGCTTGCTGCTTCTTGCAGTGCCCTCCACTCTATCTTTGGTATCGAGCCCCATTTCTCTGCTGGTGAGTGCGTGTCACCTGCATGTATGTGCCCCGAATATGTCTTCTCTTGTTTCCTATCCTGTAAGGGCAACCCTCTTACAGCCCTGAGGTATATCTCGGAGGCGAGCTAAGCAGGGGGAATCCAAAGGTTATTTAATTATCTACTACCTAAATACATGTGGAGTCCTCACCTAAGCAGGGGGAATCCAAAGAGGAAAGTCTAAGGATCCCGCTGCTGGTGAGCCCCTTTTATACTCTTTATATGGGTGGTCTGTGCACTAGCTTACAAATCAATACATCGGAGTTTGTAGCGCCAATCTCTTGGTACTAAGTCCGAGGCTCAGGTATTTGCTCCGAGTTCTAGTCATCATGTGTTAAGACCTTTCGGTCTCCACTCGGTGGTTTCTGGGCCTCTTAACCTCGGAGTTGGTCGGAGTTGGAAGTAGGACTTCGGACCTGTATCAGGCCTCGGAGCTGATCGGAGTTTGAAATGGGACTTCGGAGTTGGATCGGAGTTTAAAGAGGGTCGTCCCCTGACATATCCCATGAGTGACACGTCCCTGTGTCCCCATGTACTCTATGCCCTATTTCCGCCCTGTATACTCTATTCCGGGTGCATGTGTCTCATTCTCGTCCCATGCGCATCTCTTTTCTATGGGCACCTAGCGTGTAGGCTGCCGTGTCTCGATCCGCCGTGTCTACATGTGAGGGCGGTGTTCTGTATGTACTTTTGTATGAGTGTAATGATACTTTTTAGTTCGTTCCGGGACTCTGAATGGTAATCTCTAAGTCCATCTTTCTACATGTGCACTTCCTGTGCTCCTGACTCTATATCTCCTCCTGATTCTCCCCCAATCCCCTGTCTCCTCTTTCTCTCATCTCAACAAATATATGTTTCTTGAGAAATATTGGGTGTCCTTGTTTCCCTGTCCCTCTCAACTCTGATTCCTAAATTTTCTTCATTTCTCCCAGATCTGTCATGTTGAACTCAGCACTCAATTCCCTTTTGGTATGTTCCATGTCTTTTTGGCTGTTTGAAGATAGCCCCAGGTCATTCAATCATCAAACCTTTGGGCTGGCATATATATATTTCTTCTTTGAGTGATGAGTTAAGGTAGGTGCCCTTGATGTCCATCATTTCAATTTCACAATTAAGTGCATTTCCAATCACCAATAAAGTTTGAAGTGAGTTGAATTTGATAACAGTGGAAGATATTTTGAAATAATTCTTTCCTGGCCTTTGTGTGAACCCTTATACTACAAGCTGCCCTTTTGCCTTGCCAAAATCACCATTTATTTGGGTTTTTGTAGCATATACCCAGTAGCAGCTGATTGTTGTCTATCCTGTTGGCAATGTAACATATTCCCATGTTCCTATTGTGTCATGTTGCTCCATTTCATTAATCATCACCTTGTGCTAGATTGCCAAGTTGATCCATGTGATTGCTTCTGTGTAATTCCCTGGTTATGTGACTTTTTCTTGGCTAATAAACACCTGATTGGGCCATGTAGCTGGTTCCCCTGAATGAAGGAGCTGTCAAGCTTTGGGAATGCCGAGATGTCGGAAGGGAACAGCCAAGTCCTGCAGGCCTGAAGTAGTGGCTTTGGCTTCAACATACTCATGTGTTGTGCCCTACTCTCCATGTGTGCCACTGATTTGTAACAGACTGGATACTCAGGAGGATGCCGATGATGCTGGCCCAAGTAGAGGACTTAACAGAGGAGGAGAAGGTAGAAGGGCCTAAGCCTAGTCGATACCCAGAATGAGGAAATATGTACATGCATGCTCTACTTATATAGGTTTAAGAGGTGACATGTGGAATAAGGAATGTGGGACAATAAGGTATGCAGAGCATGTGGGGATGTAAACAGAAATAGAACAATAAAAGATAGAATAATAGAAATGTGGCCAAGGATAGGACAATAAGGAGTGCCCGACTATAAAACAATGGTAACTGAAGATAAAACAAGGACAGGAAGTCCCGAGGTGAGGTGGATTGAGGAATGAGGAGTAGGCATGGTGGGATTAATGGATGGTGAGTTGCATAGAGTATGTGAGGGGTAATGGATAAGGAATGTAGGTGGTGGATGTGCCGAGCCAAAACCAGCATACATGGACACTTGTACATGGACATGGGATGACTGCTTGGTTGGTACTGCAGAATTACTGGGGTCTTGGTAAATGTACTTGACAGGAGCTGGTAATCTGCTCTGCCAGTGTTTTGAGTACTGTGCCATACCTCTAGTACTTGTGTTTGTTCTGGCATCTGATTTTCCATATTTGGGATGGATGTTGGGTGGGTGCTCGTATGGTGTAATCTCCCCCTCAAGCAACACATCATCATCTTCATTAAGGATTGAATGTAATCTGTTATCTGAGCTGTCAAATGTAATGTTCCAGGAGATCTGAATTTGCCTTGATTTTTTATTGTGATATTCCCAGGCCTTTGAGTGCTCAGCAATCCTCACAAATAGATGTTCTTCTGCTTTCAGATCTAATTTAGATCTCTGATCTGGTACCATGACCCAGCAACACATACGGAATTCTTCTAATCTTAACACATCCATTTTTTGCCAAAAAAGGCTTCATATGGAGTAATTTCCATCCCATGCACCTGGGTAGGTACCCTGTTCTTAATATAATATGAATAATCCACTGCTCTGGGCCATAAGATCTTGGATAGATCTTTAGCGAATATCATAGCACACACATGTTCCAATAGAGTTTGATTGTGTCAAGTCCATGTACCGAGACCCATCCGCCGGCAGTGCTGACCGAGCAATTACTCTATATCCACGACCAAGTACCCGCATTACCGCATAACACTCGGTGCAACGGTCCCGGCTCGGCACACTCGCCATCCGCACTCCTCGGCTCGTTCACCTCGGGACTCCCCGTCCTTGTATTATCCTTGGACACGAACCCATTGTTTTATATCCGGCCACTCCTTATTGTCCCGTTTCGAGTCACGATCCTATTATACTGTCTCTTATTGTTCTATCCCCGCTTTACATTCCTTGTTCTAATTTTGTTCGTTGTGGACAACAACCACATTGCTCTGCATACCTTGTTGTCCCACATTCCTTATTCCACATGTCGCTTCTTAACCTATATAAGTAGGACATGCATGTACTTATTTCCTCATTCTGGGTATCGACTAGGCTTAGGCCCTTCTACCTTCTTCCTCTCTGTTAAGTCCTCGACTCAGGCCGGCATCTTCAGCATCCCCCTGAGTATCTGTCTGTTGCAAATACAGTGGCACGCACGGCAAGTAGGGCGCAACGCACGAGTACGTTGAAGCCAACGCCACTACTCTTGGCCTGCAGGACTTGGCCATAGTCCACCCGACCTTTTCGACAACACCCTTCGGCAGTACCGAAGTCCGTCAGAATCCGGCTCCTGACAGATTGATCCACTTGGCAATGCCATTCTGGGCTGGTGAATATGGAGCTGTAGTTTCCATAATAATTTCATTTTGTGTGCAATAATCTTGCATTTTTCTGTTATGTTATAGCCCATGCTTTCAACAACCCACACTAACCCCCACAACCACCCACCTCTGTTCCGAGACCTTTCCGACCGAAAGGACGAAGGATTATTTTCCGTAGTTCCCGTTCCTGACAAGTCCGACTGAGAAACCGCGTTCCCGCTCCTGTTCTCATCACAACCGAGACACCATCCTTGAGTCCGTCTCTGACCGAATACTCAATACTTTGATAACCGACGTGCAGGACCATCGCATACCTCACTCCCTTGTTTTCTCTTTTATATTGACCCCTTGTACTCCCTTTCTCCTTGTTTTATGACCGGCAAAGATAGTACAAGGATAGTCACATGTATATAGTCTCCCAGTCAACTGGACTGTTCGCTAGTACAAATATCGACTTAGTCTCCCACCTAGTTTCTGATTCATTTCCGGTAAACTCCCGTCTCCTTCCAAAATTAGGGACAGACCATCGAGGAGGGCGCAACACATAAGTTGAAGCCAAGTCCCTTCGACCTCGAACACCTCAGTGACCAGATTGAACCATTTTGCAACTGACCCTAAGTTCCTGGCACTTCCGCCTCCATCCGTAGTCCATCTGACTTCCGCCTTCGGTCCTTATCCCTGTTACTGACCTCCACACTAACCCAGATAGCCCTTGCGGAAGCACTAGCTAAGCGCCTGACATGTGGACTTAACATGTTAACATATTCTCCACCATTGTCAGCCCTAATTTCTTTGACCTTTTTACTGGTTTGTATTTCCAGAAACAATGACTGAGGTGAGCTAGTTCTATCCATGACCCCTTCACATTTTTATGCTCATTTATGGTTAAGATTGGTGTTCATGTAGCTATATACATCAGTCTGATGCTTAAGATAACTGAGATTGCTGTTCAGATCACAATAGTTTTGACAAATAAGTGGTCAATATAATTCTCAAATATCAATTCAACACTTAATGCAACTGTTCTGGTACTTTTACATATACTGACTGTTGCAAGTAATAGCCAGCATTAAATGTCATAGTAGTCTATTCCAATTCCCCTATCCTTAACTTCCTTCATAGACATGTGACAGTATGAGACACCTCAAATACATCACACCTCAGGCATACACTGGAATGGGAAGGTAATAGATGTCAAACAAGCATCTGTAAAAATATGAAATAATACCAGAAAAATAGGATAAATGTTTCTTGAGTTATCATATTGTCAATGATTTTTAGAATAAAAGATTGTGGGAAATCAATGGACTCATGAACAGCTCATGAGTTATGAAGTGAAACTATTATTTTTATTCTTACAGTTATTGACTATGCTAATATACATGACAAAGCATAAATACAAGGAAAAGGTTTTCATGCATGGGCAACAATCCGTGAGTCACGCGCGTGAGTGATGAATGTCACACGCGCACGAGTGATCAGTCATCCGCAGGACAAATGTCACACAAGTGACAAAATAAAAAGTATTGGTAATAATGGTAAAAATGAGAAAAATACAAAAATAGATCACCTGAAATATTGCCAACATATCATCAAAACCAGTAGTCAGAGTGCTTGATAATTGATAAGCTCGGCACGAAATAATGGTTTTGAGTGAATATATCATATCCCATATATGCACATGGTCAAATGGGTGTGGATAAATTGTAGGAAAATGCAGGGATGTTGTATATCAATAGTTTGATTGTTTTGTGACTCACATCTCAGAAGGACTGCGAGAGTTTTGAGAGATTGTAACAGTTGTATATTTTCCTTATTCCTAACCCAAAATATACAAGAATAGTTGCATAGACAAGATGTCAGTCCAAGAAACCGTAGCTCCTCCATGAAAATACAACTTCTTACGCCACTCTGCTAATAACGGTCCCTTGAATGTCCGTCAGTGGTCCCCATACACCTGTGCTCGGGTCCCGAACTTTGATGTACATGACAGAGTTCCATGCGACAGTCAGCACACACAATGCACCTGCCGAGTGGCTGACCGGAGTAGGACGGTGGATAAATGGGCCCCCGATATTTTCCCATTCTACCCAATATTCTCCTTCCCATGATTTGTGGTACACATAACAGTCATATCCCAGGCCGATCAGGTCGATCCTTCCTGGTCCCCAAGAAACAGCGTCAATGGTTTTCAAGATGCCATCAATTGTTCCGAATGACTGATTTCCATTACCTACGTTATGATCCAAAATGAATAGGCTTCGTTATAGTATCTATTAACTGAAACTCACGCCAAGATACGTGATTGATCTTCCCCAACTTATCGATTCCAAAAACGTCGTAGATCGGAAACCGCACAGGGAGTCCCGGTCCAAATGCCAGGAAGGTACTTTGGGGCAGCCCAACCCTGACTTTCTTTCCAATGGTAGTGGCGAAGACGAGCATCCTCAACACCTACAACGAAGACAGAGACGTCCTTTTCACCGGTGCTGATAGCAGAAGGGGTATGCAAGAATGCATCGCCAAGTCTCTCGAATGGGGTATAATTTTTACCATCATAGGAATTGTGATACAATGCGTGATCATGGCCAATGTGGAAGATGTGTATATTACCTTTACTATTTGCGACAGCAGGTGGGCCCAAGAGTTTTCCACCGAGGTTCTTCCAAGGGCTGAGACCTTGGCGCCCGATTACGAAGTTGAATACCGAATGGTTGAGGGCATGTTTGGTGTCGAGCATGAAGATATCGACCTCTCCGTCTACGCGTTTGATGGTAACAGGATCTCCCACCCATGTTCCCCCAACAGGAACCCAAACAGACCATTGAGTATCAGGGTTGTCCTCATCCTTGTATTTTCTATAGAGTCCAGAGTCGGTTCCAATTGCAAAGGCGGCGAGATGTTTGGGTATGACGGACACCATGAGGTTCAATAATGTATACGGGAGAGATAAGTGGGTTGGGTAGAAAGCCGCAACACTGCTGATGGAGTGCCAGTGTAAGTGTTGCGATCTAAGCACCGTGAAGAGATTTTATTTATACCTGGAAAGATAACATGTCAGTGTTTCCAGCCTTTCTTGCTCGCTAAAAGGCGACATGGTTTAAAAACCTAAGTACAACCTTGAACGTTCATTGCACTACGTCAGATGGAGCCGACTGATTGATATGACCGCTGGTCTGTCTCTGCAAGCGCTCTGGCGTCGGAAGCAACCCCTTCGAAATCCATATACCTTCTTATGATGATATTGAGACCCTTCAAAACTCCAATATGCCCTTATTTACATTGATCAACTTGTTTTAAACTCATGGTTCGGTTATTGCCTTGATACCCTAGAAAGTTCGATGACAAAGTGGATCCCCCAAGCCTCAAAGGGTGAGGCTGGGTGTCATTGGCACTTGGCAGGACCAAAATGTAGTACTTCTGGCAGGTGATCCCTATATCTCAAGGGCGTCTGGCACCGGCAGGCGATTGCAATACCTACAGGGGCTTTTTGATCGCCAGGAACTAGTTTCAGTTCCATATCAACAATTCTATCAAGATTGATGTTTTTTTTGCTTGATTTTAACAACGAGACTAGGTGACATTGCAATGGTCTCATTCGCTTCATTTAAGCCAAGGGCTGTTATTAGCATGGGTCTAATCAAATTTGTTGGGAATCACCACATACATCATCATTTCTATCCATTTCACTTCCAAACCATTCCCCAGAACCTATTCCCATCCACAAGCTACAAGTCAACTACATGAGTCAACAAGTCCACCATCTGAGTCAACTGAGCCCATGAGTGAATGAGTTGAGCCATGCTGAGTTAAACACATGAGTTACATGTATCACAAGTTAATACACAAGCCAACACAATAACAAGCCACTGTACAACCCACATTCACATACATTCCATTTCCCTTCTACATCCAGCTAGCCACAGCAACACAATATCCTAATTTGTAGTGATTGGCATGGGTAACCCCCGGGTATTTTGTGTCTACCCATACCTGTACCTGAGACTACCCTGACCCTTAGCAATGGGTAGTGGGTTATCACAGGTATGGGTACAGGTACCCATGTGTTCAATGGGTATTGCTTTTACCCATGACTGTCAAGTCCACATACCGAGACCCATCCACCGGCAGTGCCGACCGAGCAATTACTCTATATCCACGACCAAGTGCCCACATTGCCCGCATAACACTTGGTGCGCCGGTCCCGGCTCGGCACATTCGCCATCCACACTCCTTGGCTCGTTTCACCTCAGGACTCCCCGTCCTTGTATTATCCTCGGATGCGACCCCATTGTTTTATATCTGGCCACTCCTTATTGTCCCATTTCGAGTCACGATCTT
>QLPG01002983.1:0-15627 GCA_003314385.1 Gomphus sp. MG54
GCATAGAAATCAATATATAAATATAATATATTGAGATTGGTCTCTCAGGGGTAAGATGCAAGTTTGCACCCTACATGCCCCCTCAAGCTCAATATATGCCAAGCTTTTCGGTGAGAATCTTCACTCTAGGTCCTGGTAGACCTTTTGTGAGGATGTCTGTGACTATTTGATCGGTGGAGATGTATTCGATACTGATCTTCTTCGCCTCAATGGTGTCTCGGATGAAATATAATTGTATATCAAAGTGTTTTGTTCTTGCATGCTGCTGATTACCATAGGCCATAGTAATGGCAGATTGATTGTCAGAATATAATTTGATTGGCAATTTAATCGGTTGAAAAACTTTGCTGATAAAATGTTTCAACCATATTGCTTCTTTTGTTACATAAGTCAAGGCAATAAATTCTTCTTCGGTTGATGAAAGTGCTACGATCGTTTGTTTCTGGCAACTCCATGAAATACTTCCAGAGTCAATCTGAAACATGTATGCTAAGATGGAGTGTCGATGATCTTATGAGGCCTAATCGGCATCGGCATATCCTACAATGCCATCTCGATTTCCTCCTAAGATAAGTTTCTTGTTCTTCATTCCCTTCAGGTACTTGAAGATTCTCTTCACAGCATTCCAGTGTGTTAATCCTAGGTTCTCAAGGAATTGAGATAATAATGAAACGGCGAACGATATGTCTGGCCATGTAGCTACGGCTGCCCACATTAGTGAGCCAATCACCTGCCGATAAGGGATCTTTTCCATCACTTTCTTGTCTTCAGCAGTGGTAGGACATTGGTCTTTTGTTAAATTTGTAGTTCAATCAAGTGGAGTCGCATGTGTTTTGGCATCTTGTAAATAAATCGGCTCAAGATCTTGTCAATGTATGCTTTTTGTGAGAAGCTAATAGTGCCGACTGTTCTATCCCGTTTGATCTTCAGATTTAGTAACCAATGTAGTTCACCTAAATCTTTCATTTTGAAGATGTGTTCGAGGTCTCTTTTGATGCCATAGATAATATATTCGTTTGTTGCAGTCATAGTAAGATTGTAGACTGCAGCTCCAATGATCGCTTGACCTTCAGTTTTGTGTCTGTAAAATACAGCTGCATGGGATGCTGATTTTTTAAATCCTTTTGAAAATAAGGCATTGGACAGACACTTCTACCATTCTCTACCAGACTGCTTAAGTCCATATATGCACTTTTTGAGTAGAACATTGTCATGATGTTCTTCAAAATAACCGGGAGGTTTGTGCATATATATTGGTTCATCAAGTGGTGCATTAAGGTATGCAACATCCACATCCATCTGATGTATTACCCAATTATTCCTGGCCGCAATAGCACATATAGTCCATAGTGACATCATGCAAATGACTGGTGTGTAAGTCTCATTATAATTGACTCCAAATGTCTGCGTAAAGCCTTGCACAACAAGTTGAGACTTGGCCCATACTATAGCACCCTTCTGATCCCTTTTGAGGATGTGATTCCACTTACTTCCAACAATACTCACACATGGCGGAGGTGCTATGAGCTCCCAGGTTTCTTTGTTGATTTGGGACTTTATTTCTATGTCCATGGCTTTCTTCCATGTAGGATCATTTTGTTAAGTCCGCGTGTCAGGCGCTTAGCTAGTACTTCTGAAGGGGTTTTCCGGGTTAGTGCGAAGGTCCGTAACGGGGCCGAAGACCGAGACGGGGTCGGACAGACTACGGATGGAGACGGAGGCGCCGGAAACTTAGGGTAGGTCGTGGAATAGTTCAATCCGGTCGCTGAGATGTTCGAGGTCGAAGGGACTTGGCTTCAACTTATGTGTTGCGCCCTCCTCGATTGTCTGTCCCTAATTTCGGAGGGGAGAAGGAAGTTCACCAGAGTGAGTTGGAACTGGGTGGACTAAGATGATATTTGTACTAGCGAACAGTCCAGTCGACTGTGAGACTATATACATGTAACGCTCTTTGTACTATCTTTAGCCGGTCATAAAACAAGGAGAAAGGTAGTACAAGGGGTTAATATAAAAGAGAGAACAAGGGAGTGAGGTACGCGATAGTCTTGCGTGTCGGTTATCAAAGTATTGAGTCCTCGGTCGGGAGCAGACTCGGGAACGGTGTCTCGGTCGGACACGGAAACACGGTGTCTTGGAAGGGTGTGATGGGGACGGGATCTACAGAAACAGTCTTTCGTCCTTTCGGTCAGAAAGGTCTCGGAACGGAAGCGGGTGGTTGTGGGGGTTAGTGTGGGTTTGTTGAGGGCATGGGCTATAACACATTTAGGGCATATTTATTAGTTGTAGGCAATTGAAGTTCATTATTAAAATAAGTGTTGTCGCTTGATTTGTCACTAATTGTTTGGCGCTTATTCCTAGGTAATCGGAATTGATGCTGTCGCTGCCATCTTCACTACATATATTTGAATTTGTTTGAGAATCGTTAAGGGTGACATTCTCAGCGTCCTCATAGGCTAGCATCGTAAAATCATCACTTGTGATATCCCTAGCTTGAGACTTTATTCTGGTGCTGGCCCTTGCTCTCTCTTGTAACTGGCGAATTCTTTCCCTTCTTTTCAAGGTAGGAGCTTCACTAGGACCACTCACACCTGTTTGACTTGGTTGCAAATTCTCTAAGTCTCTCTTTGGTGTGCGCTCACCTATTTCTTCTATGCGGCTCTCTTCCAGCTGGTCACGTGTATCACATGAGTCATGTGAGGCTACTATAGGTGGTGCTGGAATAGGTTTTTGGAATGGAACACTGGCAGATTTGGGTGGGGAAATTGTTTGATCGTCAAAAGATATTATGGGAGCTTTTGTAGATATTGCTCCCATGTCGAATACAATATTACGTTCAACTGATACCCTTCGACTCTCTGGCCAATAAATACAATGGCCATCGCTTTGTGAGGAATAGCCTATCCACTTTGCTTTTTTGGCTCTAGATAGTAGTTTATCATCTTGCTTGATTTTGATATAAACATCTTCTCCCCATGTGTCGTTTAAGTTTGGCTTTTTCTGATGTATCATCTCATAAGTGTCAAGTACACGTACCGAGGACCCGATAACTCGGCAACACCGACTAAAATACTCCATTAGCAACCAAGTACGAACCATTCAAGGAGTTGGTCTTGGCCAGACGCACATATCGGTCACACCCCTCATTCCTACGCCCACTCCTCACTCCTCGGTCCGCCTCACCTCGGCACTTCCTGCCCTTGTGTTATCTTCGGTTATGGCCTTGTTTTACAATCGGGCATTTCTATTGTCCTAGGGCACGTCCTATTATTCTGTCCTTTATTGTTCTATTTCTGCCCTACATCTCTTATTCTAATTTTACTCGTTGTGGACAATAACCACATGCTTTGCATACCTTGTTGTCCCACATTCCTTATTCCACATGTCGCTTCTTAACCTATATAAGTAGGACATGCATGTACATACTTCTTCATTCTGGGTATCGACTAGGCTTAGGCCCTTCTACCTTCTTCTCCTCTGTTAAGTCCTCGACTCGGGCCGGCATCTTCAGCATCCCCCTGAGTATCTGTCTGTTGCAAATACAGTGGCACACACGGCAAGTAGGGCGCAACGCACGAGTACGTTGAAGCCAACGCCACTACTCTTGGCCTGCAGGACTTGGCCATAGTCTGCCCAACCTTTCAACAACACCCCTCGGCAGTACTGAAGTCCATCAGTATCCGACTCCTGACAATAAGGAGTCTTGTCCAGTAGAGCTCTTGTATGCATGCGATTTTTAATGTAATTAGCAGGCTGAATAGCATACCCCCATAAAAACTTTGGGAGATTGGAATCAAGAAGCATGGCACGAGTTCTTTCAACCAGAGTACAATTTAGGCATTCTGCCACTCCATTTTGCTCTGGAGTATCATGTACTGTGTATCAATGTCTTGAACCTTGCTTCTCCAAATAGTTGTTGAATTCAGCACTTGTGTACTCACCCCCTCAATCTGAGAGGAGAGTGTTTATGTGCACATCCCGTTGTCTAAGCATCATTGCCTCATATAACTTGTACTTGGCGAAAACTTGATCTTTAGAGTCCATTAAATAAAGGACAGACTCTCTTGAGTGGTCATCGGTAAACGAAACATATTAAGATTTCTTGTCAATTGTGATATGTCTCACTGGTCCCCATACGTCAGAGTATATTTTGTCGCCAATCTTCTTTGACCGTTCACTAGGTTCTTTAGGGAGAGATTTGCGTGTAATTTTTGCTTTAATACACACATCGCAAGCGATTTTCCCATCTATATGAGTGAGCTCAAGGCCTCAAACCATGCCACAATCCACAAGATGTTTTAGGGCTTTAGTAGATATATGCCCTAATTTTTTGTGTATGTCTATGGCAGTCAGGCATCGCTCAGTGGTATGTCTTTTTGTCTGATTGTTCAATCGATATAGGCCATGCAATTTTGGTGCTTGTAACAATATGTGCCCAGATAAACTTTTTATGGTGCATTTCTGATATGTAACCTCCATTCGATTTCCTGCATCATCACATTGGCCAATTGAAATAAGGGTGAAGGCAATTTTAGGAGCATATAATGTTTCTCTCAATGTCAGGGTAACAGGTTTTCCTTTCACTCTAGTGATTATCTTGAGTTCTCTGCTGCCATATGCGTCAAAGCTGCCTTGATTGGCTGCTCGAATTGTGTGTGGTGTAGGAAAGCTGCGATAGTTCTTCAACATGTGTTTATGAGGTGCCATGTGTAAACTTGCTCCTGTGTCTAATATGATAGTGTCTCCTGTTCTGTCTCTGATGAAGGCGGCACAATCGTGGTTAATAAATGCCACAGATCCGCCATTGTCTCCTCCAGATGATTCGTCTTCATCAGCTACATTTGCCTTGCCTTTCCCTTTTGTTCTTTTCTTTTTAAATTTAAATCCCTTTTTCTGCCTTGGTCCTTGACCCTCTCTACCACCACCCTTAGCCCAACACATCTTAATTGTATGTCCAGGCTTTTTACAGTTGGTGCATATATGTGCCTTCTTTTCAGGTGTACCTACAAACCCTTGATCTTCTTGAGTTATAGACAGTGTCCTGCCCCTATCATATTGAGATTTAAGGATACAGATGATATTGTCTGGGTCCAATGGCTTGCTGACTTCTTCAAGAGATGTCGTGAGGGCATTCATAAGTGATTTGTAGGAAGGTGGCAGTGAGGCTAATATTATATCAAGGAATTCTTCATCAGAGATCTTGGCTCCCATATCATTGAGTCTTGCAAAGAGATCTTGAGACCTATCAAGGTGCTCCCTGAGATCATCATCCTCTGAGCACTTCATGTTCTGGAGTTGTCTCTGGATGCTGGTGACAACCATCTTTGGTTTCTTTGTCATTTCAGTTACCAGAGTATCCCAGATCTCTTTTGCATTCTTTTTCTTTTCTAGAATCAAAGCTAGTGACTCCAACACGGATGCCAATATTTGAGTCTTGACAAGCCCTTCTCTGGCCAGCCACTTTTCAAGTCTCTCCTCAGCCTTCTCTCCCTTGGCCTCCTCATCATCTGTGAGGACATGTGCTTTGGGAACAGTGGGAGGATCAAGTGGTCGGTCGGCTTTGCCTTCAATATTTTTGAGTAGATTTTTAGACTCAAAATAACTCATGAGTTGAGAGATCAATTAGATCCATCTGTAGTTAGCCTTCCCATGGTTAAGGAAATTCTCTCTGTTGTATTTCCGGGGCCCATAACCGTATAGGGATTATAGTAACTTTGTACAGTAGTTCAGAGAAGTTGTTGGACAATCTAATTTATTATCTCCTCAGTGTAGTCAACCACTAAGAATATATTCAAAGAATATACCTAATTTATTATCTTACAGATGAAAAGAAAGAAAGTCAGTTGAAATATTATCTGTACTACAGTATTTTACTCACCTCCTCAGTGTAGTCAACCACTGAGGAGGAAAGCATACGCAGGTGATGTTTCACCTGCATGTATCATACAACCGGCTCCTGACCCTATCGAAGGTTTGAGCCAGGCTGCCGGTCCCTATCCAGGGAGCCGGCCATGTGTGTCGTGCAATGCATGTGTAAGCACGTGTGAGTACATAGAAAATAAAGAATAACTCCCTCAATATTGAGGGTAAAAATACAAAATAATAATCAAAATTTTCAGAATGAAAAAGTGCACAGAAAGGCACTGAAATCGATATATAAATATGATATATTGAGATTCATCTCTCAGGGGTAAGATGCAAGTTTGCACCCTACAGAGGGATGTCTTTGGGAGGGGAGGTTGCATAGTTTGAAAGGTTTCTAGCTGGTCACCACCCCCCCCCCCCTTTTAGGTAGACGTCCCATCGTCTACTAAAGGTGTTGGCCTCTAGCCGAGAACAACGGAGAAGGGTCATAAAGGCATATGATGTGCATATACGGAGAAGGGTCGTAAAGTCATATGATGTGCATATACAGAGTGAATGAATGGGAATGGATGGGGATGGATCGAAGAGACCTTGGCCGAATGTGCCGAATGACAATGCTCACCAAGAGGTCCCAGCCAAAAACTTACTAGCCGTTCTGGTATACAAGCATGTGCAAGGCAGTTGCATTGACTAGGGCTATTGGCAAAGCTTCCAGCGACAGAACAGGATCCTGGGTGAGGCTTTTGGAACAGTAGCAAATGCCACCTGGACCGAGGCGATCGGGATGCACCTAAAAACGTTAGTGGCTTGATGGATTATAATACTGCCCAATACCCTGTTAATCAACGGATTATAGCGGGTGAGCGAGTTTTGCCTGAATATTGCCGACCGATGGATCTAGTGACATGACTGATGGATGGGTGGACTGAATTTGTCTAGACGGAAGATCTAGTAACATGACTATGTGTTCAGTAATAACCAAAATTTTTGCAGTACTGGATCAGAAAAAATTTAAATGAAAATGAAGTAAAAGGGTAGTTGTGAACAAGTGCTGATTCTATCAGGCATGTAAGATGGTTTTCTGAGAATGTTTGGTGCCCAAGTCAGATGATGGGACAAAATTTAAAATGAGGAGGAGAGGAAGATGTAGCAGCATTGATCTGTGCCTCACTACTGGCATCTGCCGAGTCAACGCAACTCTCGGTATGCTCAGAGGCTGGTCAGATGGCAACCTAGTCCTCGGTCGCTAATGCTGAATTTTCAACTTTAGCATCCAGAGTACCAGTTGCCTTGGGGATGGGGTCAGGGGTAGTAGTTGCATGGGTTTTGGTTGCTTTAGGGCATCCAGCAATTTTGTGATTTTTTTGTGGCACAAAAAAGACACAGGTTGTTGATTATGCATCTCTGTCATTCGATTGGGAGGAGCTTGCCATCTTTGCTGAGGATTTTGGTGTACTCGGGTTGATTTGGCTGCAATTGTTTACTGCCCTCATTTTTTGACATGTTTGTGTTGCTGCTATTATTCGTGAGGTCGTAATCATAAGCAAGGCATGGCAGTAGTGTGATTCTGGGTATACTGTCAAGCTTCGGGTACTGACGGACTTTGGTACTGCCGAGGGGTGCTGTCGAAAGGTCAGGCAGACTATGGCCAAGTCCTGCAGGCCAAGAGTAGTGGTGTTGGCTTCAACGTACTTGTGCATTGGCCCTACTTGCCGTGCGTGCCACCAATTTGCAACAGACAGGTACTCGGGAGGATGCTGGTGATGCCAGCCCAAGTCGAGGACTTTACAGAGGGGGAAGAAGGTAGAAGGGCCTAAGCCTAGTCGATACCCAGAATGAGGAAATATGTACATGCATGTCCTACTTATATAGGTTAAGAAGCGACATGTGGAATAAGGAATGTGGAACAACAAGGTATGCAGAGCATGAGGTTATTGTCTGACAGAATTAAGAGCCAGAAATGTAAAGTAAAAATAAAGAAAATTCTGCAATTTAAGCAGAAGACAAAGAAAAATAAAGATTTTAAATTTTCTGGGGCAATGGAAGATGATAAACTTGGTTACATTTGTTTTTACAGAATATACACTATATATGATACACATAGGACGTACAGAAACTCAGAGAGACATGGTTACATGAGAAAATGATGCACATATGACATCATGAAGGAAATATTTTTGTACAAGGAATTGGAAGAGAAAAATATATCGAAATACAATAGAAAACATACATATAGACTATGTGCCACAAAAGCGAACACTTTTGTTACGAAGAACATTGTGCCACGCTCAAGCTGGTCCAACGACCGCACGCTGGCGAACGGGCACTTCACTTCATCCTAATCAGGATGGAGGTAGTTATCTTGTGTTGGGATAGTCGGAATAAATAGAAACTTGAGTGGGAGGTTAATAGAATGATAAGGAAAGTATTTTGGAAAATAGAGGTCGATAGGAAAAAGAATGATGGATTGTGATGGTTTTTGACATAAGCGCCAGCGGCAATGTACGATTGTCAAGTACACGTACCGAGGACCCGATAACTCGGCGGTACCGACTAAAATACTCCATTAATAACCAAGCACGAACCATTCGATGAGTTGTTCTCGGCCGGACGTGTATATCGGTCACATCCCTCATTCCTACGCCCACTCCTCACTCCTCGGTCTGCCTCACCTCGGCACTTCCTGCCCTTGTGTTATCTTCGGTCATGACCTTGTTTTACAGTCGGGCACTTCCTATTGTGCTAGGGCACGTCCTATTATTCTGTCCTTCATTGTTCTATTTCCACCTTACATCTCTTATTCTAATTTTACTCGTTGTGGACAATAGCCGCATGGTTTGCATACCTTGTTGTCCCACATTCCTTATTCCACATGTCACTTCTTAACCTATATAAGTAGGACATGCATGTACATACTTCCTCATTCTGGGTATCGACTAGGCTTAGGCCCTTCTACCTTCTTCCTCTCTGTTAAGTCCTCGACTCAGGCCGGCATCTCCAGCATCCCCCTGAGTATCTGTCTGTTGCAAATACAGTGGCACGCACGGCAAGTAGGGCGCAACGCACGAGTACGTTGAAGCCAACGCCACTACTCTTGGCCTGCAGGACTTGGCCATAGTCCGCCCGACCTTTCGACAACACCCTTTCGGCAGTCCCGAAGTCCGTCAGAATCCGGCTCCTGACAACGATGACCTATAACTAAGTTTCTTGTTTGCGCGAGTGTTAGTTAGTTCAATATACTTAAAGATAAAGTACTACACTATCTAATAACCAGTATTAGATACTGTAATACTCTGTCTTCGCTTGTATATACGTTGGAACACATGACTGCACGTGATGTCACGCAGGGCCGTCGGTAAAGAAAATCATAATAGAAGTCGATATAGGGATCGGAAAAATGTGGAAAAATACTAGAATAATTGCTATGATGCACCTTGAATATCGTATCGAAGAAAATAGCCGTATAGGCTCGACGTCGTTAAGATCGGCACGAAATACTGGATCTGTATGCATATTGTGCATATATGCATACCCGGTGACACAGATCCTCGAATAAAATCACAGTAAAATCATGGCAATACACCATAAACATATCCACTCGTAAACATGTCATAAAGATCGTAAGTTTCATAAAAATTCGTTAAAAATGTGTATTTTTCTGCTCAATAGTTCACAACATTGTCCACAATGAGTAAAATTAGAATGAAGGAATGTAAACAGGCATAGAACAATAAAGGGTAGGATAATGAGAATGTGGCCAAGGATAGGACAATAGGAAATGCCCAACTATAAAACAAGGGCTGTAACCAAGGATAACACAAGGGCAGGAAATCCCGAGGTGAGGCAGACCGAGGGGTGGGGAGTAGGCATGGGATGGGAGTGAGGAATGCGACCAATATGTGTGTCAAGCCGAAAACAACTCATCAAGTGACTTGTACATGGTTACTGACGGAGTGTCTAGTCAGTACTACCGAGTTACTGGATTCTCGGTACATGTACTTGACGATAAAAGATCTTGTACTCATAGTTCAGTCTTCAGTCAGAAAATCAACCTTGATTTTGACTCAGGTTCCTCTGCTCATTTCTATCTGTCTCACCTTTACAAATTTGGGGACTGTGTGGTCTAGTGGGGGCAATGCAATATGTTGAAGCCAAGCCCCATCCAGAACCTCGCCATTGCCTCGCATTTGGGAGATTAATAATATTACAATTACATCCTTTTTCCACATTGTAACACCTTCAGGGACCACTATTTTTGCTCTCATTTATTATCTAGCATATGCTGTAGTACTTATAACATGCACCACCAGGCTGGTTAGAAGTACAACACTGTATGCAAGGCAATTACTTATCAACAAAAAAACAAGAGACCTAGGATCAAAATATCACTCACATCTTCAATCTCAGATACCCAACAAAGGCACCCTTGTAAGGGCAACCCCATTGGTTTCTGAGAGCTATCACACAGTGCCTAGCAATGGGGGAATTTCTAAGAGGATGACCTAAAGCCCCTTACTAGTGAGTCCCATACTCTATATTCCCTGTGCCCATTAACTGCTTCTCCATCATACTCTACCCTTCCTTTGGGTCTGGCAGTATGATCTCCCAAATGCCTGCAGGCCCAATCCCAGGAGTCTGATTCGAGATATTGGGTTGTCAGCTCAGCATACAATAGAAAGATTAGTTGGTCATTGAACCTTAGGGAGAGGCATCTCAAGTTTCCCTGGCTCTCAGATCATTCATTGCTGCAGCCAACATACTCAGGTCCCCTTATGTTGCTCCCCAACCCTCACTCTCACAAGTATGTCTCTCATTGTCCACAGGTGTCAAGGCCATGATACCGAGCTCCAGTGCACTGAGTAGTACCAACCAAACAACCCTTACCATTAATCTGATACACCAGTAATAAGTCATTCCTCACCGGTACATGGTCTCGGCTCGGTACATTCAGTTCATTATTTGGTTCACTTCTCCCATCCCATCCCTTCTATTCCTTATTATTATTTTATTTCCCATCCCTCCCTTTGTCCGTTTCTCCTTAGGACATTCATTATTCATTATCATTCAGTTGCAGCCCTATTGTTTTATATTCAGCCACCCTCTATTGTTCTATTTTCCCTCACACTCCTACTTATTTATTATCAGCCACATCTCATTGTTTTATTCTCCTTTGCATCTTATTGTTCTATTTCAGATTGTTGTGGACAATACTTCCACATGGTCTCCATACCTTATTCTTTTCTCCATGTCTTATGCCACCCTTATGCCACATTCCACCTCTTAAATCTATATAAGTAGTGAATGCATGTACATAGTTCCTCAGTCTGAGTATCAACTAGGTTTATTCCTTCCTGCTCTCCTCCCCTCTGTCTAGAGTCTTTTACTTGGGCCAATACTCTTGGCATCCTCCCGAGCATCTCTTCCGTTCCACATCAGTAGCACACAGAGAAAGTAGGGTGTAACACATGAGTACATTGAAGCCGAGCCACTACAACTGGCCTGCAGGACTTGGCCAGTTTTTTGCCTACACCTTGGGCATTATGGAGGCCTGACAGCAGGTCCCAAAGGTGTCAGGGTTGTCACACTGTTGGGCCAAGAGCTTGGCTGGCTGTATCAGCCTATTAACTGAGTAGTTGGTGCTTGGCTTAGGAGAAAGCACAGGTCATCCCCTGATAATCCTAGTGATAGATGTCTTAATTGCTGTGATGGGGGATAATGATAGATAAATGGACTAACTACTGGAATAGACAGAATTGTAGCTATGGGGTGTGTGGCTAATTTTCTACGTAGTTGTATGCTCTTACGCAGACGATGCACAGCAGGTCGATCGTGTGTAAGCGCTGGTCCAAGGAGCTGGTGGCGATGTGACCGTAGGTCATGTAGGTTGATTGTGAGTAATCCACAATAGTGGAATATATTAATACAGGCGTGAGCATGATAGATAGCACCTATATAGTTATCCCCACTGGGTCCGCAGCCTTGAATGACGACGAGTAGTGACTTGACCCAATGTGGCTTGACATCACGTGAGTGCGTCGAGTAGATATCAAATAAAAGTATGGGGGGTTTTCAATATGAGAGACTGGTGATATTCATTGTAGTTACTTTCTCTTTATACAAGTGAATCCTGTAACTAAAATATGATCTGTAATTAACGGATTTTGTGGAGCATATGCAGGGTCGGCCCACTGTGGGCTGCCCTGATGGAATCTTCATAGAGATATGACACCTGTCAGTGGTGCCATTTGAATAGAATGACTTCTCCCTTTGTTCCCTTCCTGTCTGCAACATTTATTGCCTCTCTGGGCTGTGTCTCGTGTCTCATTCTCCTGTTTCTCAGTCATCTGTCCTCGGTGACTGCATATATGCATCCCGGTTCCCTCAATTCTCGTTCCTTTACATGTGAGTCTCTTCCCCTATGTTCCTTCTATCCCCTCCTATCTGTTTTCCCTTCGTCTCCTTCTGTATTCCATATATTTTGGCTCCTCTGGCCCCTATGTCTCCTGGTCATCTGGGTGCTTAGTATCTAAGTCGCCACCAGTTTGAGTCTCTCGCATGGTAACTACTAGTAAGTCTGTGTTCTGTACTACTTTCCACTGCATGCTCACTAATACATCTTCTGTACACTAATTTACACTATTCTTTCCATGTTATACAAGATATATGTTCAGGTGTGTTTTGGTTCTTTTCTCATCCCTCACTCCCTTCTCTCCATTCCTTCCACCATTCATCACAACAAGATGTAATAGAATGCAATAGCGACCAAGAGAAACCTAAAGCAGTAGATGTGTAGCAGCTTCCTGTTAGGGTATAGAAATGATGTAGTCGTAATACAAGAGACAGAGACAGAGACAGAGACAGAGAGAGATTATAGTGCTCGAAGCACAAGTGCTCATAGTGTACTCTAACTATAAAATGAAAGTACTGTGTGAGAGTTAGTTATCTACTAGGAACTGTGGCAGATAGAATACGTGATATGAGGAGATATGACAACTGGGTTTTGTGAGTGTAGGGGAAGATAAAACCCCCAGAAAGTTGCCAGAACATCACAGATGGCTCATGTCTAGTCCACAATGGGTGGGTCAGGATTGGCAGTGCAAAGGATATTTTGGTCAATGTGTTTTGTAGAAACATCATGCTTCAGGGATTAGGGTGTCAAGCAGTGGTCAGGTGCAGCTAATTTAGAGTGTGTGGTTGGCTGGATTAGGCCTCAAAAAGGGGACCTTCCTCAGCCAGTTTGTGTGCATGGTGGTCCAGGGCTGCTTTGTGCATTGGACATTCCTGGCTTGTTTCTGCATGAGCTCCTGTGCAGACTGTTGTGAATCATTGAGCAGAAAAATATACATTTTTAACGATTTTCACGAAACTTACGATCCTTATGACAAGTTTACGAATGAATATATTCAAGCCATAGTCATGGTGTATTACCATGATTTTTCTGCAATATTATCCGACGGATCCGTGTCACAGAGTATGCATATATGCGCAATATGCATACAATTCCAGTATTTCATGCCGATTGTAATGACGTCGAGCCTATAAGGCTATTTGCTTCGATACGATATTAAGGATGCATCTCCACTATTATTCCAATATTTTTTTCATATTTTTCCGATTATTATTTCGACTTCTATTACTGTTTTTCCCCACCAGCGGCCCCGGGTGACATCACGTGCAGTCACGCGTACCAACGGATATACAGGCGAAGGTAGAGTATTAAAATATCTAATACTGGTTATTAGATACTGTAGTGCTTTTTCTATTAGTGTATTGTATTAACAAACACTCGCACAAGCGAGAAAATCAGTTATAGGTCATCGTGTATCGCCGCCGGCGCTTATGTCAAAAATGATCGCAATCCATCATTATTTCCCTTATCGACTTCTATTCTACAAGATACTTATCTTATATCCCATTACCCTCCCACTCGAATCCCTATCCATTCCGACTACCTCAAAACAATATAATCACCTCTATCCTGATTAGGACGAAGCGAAGCGCCCGTTCACCAGCATACGGTCGTTGGACCGGCTTGAGCGTGGCACAATACTTTCCCTAACAAAAGTGTTCGCTTTTGTGGAACATAGTTCATATGTATGCTTTCTATTATATTTCAATGTGTTTTTCTTCCCCAATCCCTTGTATAAAATATTTTCCTTCATGATGTCACATGTGCATCATTTCCTCATGTAATCTTGTCTCTCTGAGTTTCTTTACCTCCTATATGTATGATATATAGTGTATATGTTGTAAAAACAAAATTTAATAAGTTTTTTCATCTTCCATTGCCCCATAAAATTTAAAATCTTTATTCTCTTTTGTCTTCTGCTTAAATTGCAGAATTTTCTTTATTTTTACTCCACATTTCCGGCTCTTAATTCTGTCACAGATGGCACATCTCAGTGTGATGTGTTGATACAGTATGGGTTTGTCTCATTTTTCTTCATTGGGGCAAAGGCTATCTTGTGAAATATGTTTGCCCAAGCATTGTCCACAAGATGTTATCTTCTTGCAGAGCCATGCAAAGTGACCAAATTGATGACAATTATAGCATTGCAGTGGGTGATGTAAGAATTTGGTTGTTGGGTGGAGGTGACCCCAGAATGCAATATGATGGCTGATGTAGGTATTCACAACTTGAGCATCCGTAAAGAAGAGAACAATAAACATATGAGTTTTAGTTTGCTGATTTTTCCATGGGCAGGAGAGGAGTTCAATCTATTGGAGTGGTGAGGGGTGAGTGATAATGTGGTCATTCTGGTTGATAACATCACAGCTGTCTTGTGAGGTGTCAAATGTAGTAGTAATACCATGAACAATGACTGGAAAAGTCTTTTGGGCAACAGAGAGCTGATCAGAGAGTTTAGGAAGCCAGCGGTGTGCTGTGGAGGCAAGATATATTTGTTCAACTTCACTGCAAGTAGTGAGCCAACTATCCTCACTCTGGTGTTGACCTGCAGCACGGATTCATGGTGGGATGTTCTCTGTTTCCTCATTCCCATCTGCATCTGGTGTGTATGATCTTGTTTTAAACCAGCAAGTGGCATCTTCAATGACTCTGACAATTTCCTCTCCTAGCTCTTCATCAGTCAGGCCTGAGAGCACCAGATTGTTGCGATCAGATTGTGCAAGTGTGAGGTCAAATCACATATTGCAGAATGGGGTTTTAGGAGTTATCTGTGGGGCTGGCAGAGTAGGTGAGTGTCAGGACTCGGTACTACCGAGGATACTGTCGGAACCGGCCAAGTCCTGCAGGCCGGTCAGGGTGGCTTGGCTTCAATGTACTCATGCGTTGTGCCCTGCCTCCTGTGTGTGCCACTAACTTGTAACAAGAACAGATACCCAGGCAAATGCCGAGGATGTCAGCCTGAGTAAGGACTTCTGAACAGAAGGAGGAGAGTAGGGAGGTGTAAGCCTAGTTGATACTCAGACTGGGGAACTATGTACACGTATCAACTACTTATATAGGCTGAGAGGCGGAATTGTCAGGAGCCGGATTCTGACGGACTTCGGGACTGCCGAAGGGGGTTGTCGAAAAGTTCGGGCGGACTATGGCCAAGTCCTGCAGGCCAAGAGTAGTGGCGTTGGCTTCAACGTACTCGTGCGTTGCGCCCTACTTGCCGTGCGTGCCACTGTATTTGCAACAGGTAGATACTCAGGGGGATGCTGAAGATGCCGGCCTGAGTCGAGGACTTAACAGAGAGGAAGAAGGTAGAAGGGCCTAAGCCTAGTCGATACCCAGAATGAGGAAGTATGTACAGGCAT
>QLPG01002983.1:15923-32957 GCA_003314385.1 Gomphus sp. MG54
CCGAGCTGGGACCGGCGTACCAAGTGTTATGCAGGCAATGCGGGCACTTGGTCGTGGATGTAGAGTAATTGCTCGGTCGGCACTGCCGGCGGATGGGTCTCGGTACGTGGACTTGATAGGAATGTAGAATAAGGGTGGTGTCAAGCCCGCAAACACCGAGTACCGACTCACTCAGGAATACCGACCAACCGGCCCTCACCCGCATTATCTCGCACCACTGCGGGGCCTCGGCTCGGCACATCCGGTACATCGTATGGACCACTCCCCTCATATACCCCCTTTCATTGTTCCTTCACCCCCCTATCCACTCCTTTACCCATTTCCCCCAAACAACTCATTGTCCTGGCCATTGCCATTGTTTTATCTTAGGCCGTCCTCTATTGTTCTTTTCCCGCCCACCATTTCATTATCTTATTTTCAGCCATACTCTATTATTCTAATACCGCCTACATTCCTTATTCTATTTCTGATCACTGTGGACAATGCCTCCATGTGGTTGCCTCATACCTTATTGTTTCCATTCCTTACACCACCCTGTTCCACATCTTGCTTCTTAACTATAAAAGTAGCGGGATGTATGTAGATAGTTCTTCACTCAGAATATCAATTGATTCGCACCCCTTTGTCCGCTCTCTATTTCTAAAGTCCTTCACTCGAGCCCACGCCCTCGGCACCCCCTCAAGGCTCCTCTTGCTATCCAAATTAGTGGCACGCATGGAAGAGCAGGGCGCAATGCAAGAGCACATTGAAGCCTAGCCACCCTGTAACAGTTTGCAGGACTTAACCGATATCTCGGCGTCACCGAATCTTGACAGGTGGCATAAGACATGGAAAAAAGAATAAGGTATGAAGACCATGTGGAGGTATAGTCCACAACAATTAGAATAGAATAATGAGAGGGTAAGACAATGAAATATAAGTGGTGAGGATATGGGAAAGAAATAGAACAATAAGAAATGGCCGAGAATAAAACAATAGGGCCGTGAGTGAGTGGCAGGGAATAGTGAATGTCCCATGGGTAAATGAGTGAGGGGGAAAGGAAGGGAGTGTAGGGATGACAAAGAATGGGGGTTGGGGAAGAGGATGATGAACCGGGTGTACCAAACCAAAACCGTACGCCGTGGAATGATGTGAAGTCAGTTGGTCGGTACTGCCGAGTAAGTCAAAGCACGATGTATGGTCATGACAGTGAGGTAAGGATGGCTGCATAAGTGTGTTTCTCAGTGGGTTGCATGGTGTAAATGCAACATCTCCCAAGGTCAAAGCAATGGTGAGGTTCTGAAAAGGGATTGGCTTCAACTTATGTGTTATGCCCACCGGACTGCACTGGACCCTAATTTTGTATAGAAAGAATGGAATAGCAAGACAGAAATTAAGATGGAAGTGAATGGAAGAAGCATAGTTGAAATCTTAGTTGATTTTCTGACTAAAGAGCAGACTACTGAATGTATAAGATCTTATACTACTTGCTAATCTACAAGGAGTCAAGAGATTCCTATAATAGATGAGAAACTCCAAAGATCAAAAGTGCAAGAACAGAATACTATGTCCCAATCTTGATCTCCTCTATGACCTTAAGGGATGACACATCATCCCAATTACCAATAGAGTTACCTTATATGGAACATAGCAATAGATCAGATATCAGAAATAGAAATGACAGAATTGGAATTATGTCAGGCCTTGATAATGCCGAGGGTGCAGGTGGGAACCAGCCAAGTCCTGCAGGCCAGTCATAGTGGCTTTGCTTTGACATGCTCGTGTGTTGCACCCTACTTTCTGTATGTGCCACTGAGTTGGAATGGAAAAGATGCTTGAGAGGATGCCAAGAGTATCGGCCCAAGTAAAGGACTCTAGACAGAGGGATAGAGAGCAGGAAGGCATAAACCTAGTTGATACTCAGACTGAAGAACTATATACATGCATTCACTACTTATATAGGTTAAGAAGCAGAATGTGAAATAAGGGTGGCATAAGACATGGAGAAAAGAATAATGTACAGAGACCATGTGAAAATATTGTACACCATGATCTAGAATAGAACAATAAGATGTAGATGTGTTATGGCCCATGCCACCAAATAAAACCACATTAAACCCCACAACCACCTGCACCATTTCTGGGACCTCTCCGATCGCCCAAAGCCTGAATAACCGATTTCTGGATGTCCGACATACATTCCAAGGTTCCGTGATTCTGAACCTCTGAAGACTCTAAAGTCAAGGTTCCATTCCTTTGATAGACGGCGCGCAGGATCATCGCGTACCTCACTCCTTGTTCTTCGTCTTATACTGCCCCTTGTACTCTCTTCCCCCCCTTGTCTTTACTCGGTAAAAGATAGTACAAGAACTAGATACATGCATATAAGCCACCAGTCGACTGGACTATTCACCAGTACAAATATCGACTTAATTTTGCATCATAGTTTCCAATTAGTTTCCGGTAAACTTTCCGACTCTCCGAATTTAGGGACAGACGATCGAGGAGGGTGCAACACATAAGTTGAAGCCAAGTCCCTGCAACCTCGAACCA
The DNA here is from genome assembly GCA_003314385.1 of Gomphus sp. MG54. Classification (NCBI taxonomy): domain Eukaryota; kingdom Fungi; phylum Basidiomycota; class Agaricomycetes; order Gomphales; family Gomphaceae; genus Gomphus; species Gomphus sp. MG54. Next base: position 18,456 of record QLPG01002983.1, read on the forward strand.
CTTGTACCACCCTATACCGTGAACAGTCCCAAGACCCCCAGCATTCCCAACTTCCATCCCCTCCGATTCTGATCCAACTCCAATCCCGATTCCGATCCTCACCCCCACCCTTGGAATATGAACTCCCCCTCGGAACCCTTTCGGAACCCTCCAAAAACCCTTCCGGAAGTCTCTAGCTAAGCGCCAACACGTGGATTTAACAAGACGAGAATAACACAATGACCGATAAGAAATGAGTAGGAGTGTAAGTAAAAAATAGAACAATGAAAAGTGGCTGAATATAAAACAATAGGGCCATGTCCAAATAATAAGTGAATAGTGAATGTGCTGAGGGAAAACATGTAGTGGGAAGGATGGGGAATGAAGGAATAATAAGGAGTGGAGGGGGTGGGATGAGAAACGTGAACCAAATGATGGACTCAATATACCAAGCCAAGACCACATACTAGTGAGAAATGACTTGTCACTGGTGTGTGGGATTAAGTGGTGAGGGTTGTTTGGTTGGTACTACTGAGTGAACCGGAACTCAGTATTGTGGGCTTGACACTTGACAAGTCAATGAAACTCTTGGTATGCTTAGAGGCTAACAGATGGTATGCTAGTTCCTGGGCACCTGGGCTGATTCCTCAGCCATGGTGTCTGAGCTTCAGTTGCATGGGAAGTGGATTCAGGAGTGGTAGTTGCATGGGCCTTGGTTGCTTTAGGGCATTTGGTGATTTTGTGATTGCTGGTGGTGCAGAGGAGACACAGGTTGTTATCCATGCATCTTTGTCATTCTGTTAGGAGGAGCTTGACATCCTTGCTGAGGTTCTTAGTGTACTTGGGTGGGTTGGGCTGAGGATTTTTATTGTCCATGCTCTTTGGTTGGTTCGAATTGTCCTTGTTGCCACTATAATCATTGCTGTTACCTTGCTGGCAGTTGTCTGAGGTGGATCTGTTGCCAGACTTTTCCGATTTTGAATATTTCTCTGGCTCATTACTACCCTCCAAAGATTGCTTAGTATTTTGTTCCCAGCATCTCATGTCATCCTTTGCATGAGGTTTCAAAGGTTGTCAAGTGTGCTGGGTGTGTCAAAGTGGAGGAGGGCCTCCTTCAAGCATTTTGGCAGTGTCATACTATGGTTTGGATGAAATACAAGTAACTCGAAGGTATTCTTGCATCTGCTTTGCCATTGTGGGGGATGATCCTAGGATTTGCTGAAGAGAGATCGTGATAGGTATTCTACATATTTTCTTGAAAAGATCTTGTCAATCAAAGTCTTTTTGACACTGAGATTGAGGTCTAGGTTGTGCAGGAGCTGGTTGAGATGGTTGTTACAGGATCTGAAGAGTAGATGTAATTGGCTTAGGAAGTTTGGCTATCTTTGGTGCTTTGTCTTCTCTCTGAGTTGAGGGTTGTTTTTGCTTTATCTTCTTTGAGACTGGTTCCAAAGTAGCATCTTCCATAATGATGTCTTCAATGATTTGATCATCATCACTGTCTGTGTTATAGGATTTTATGACAACTTCTCCTGGATAAAACTGTGGTGGAGGGAGCATTGCTGCTATTGGATCTGGGTTGGCTTCCTTCTTCTTGTCTTTTGTAGGAGGTGTGATCGACGAGGAGGAAATATGCCTTCAAACTTGGATGCTTTAGGCTGGTCTTTCTTGGTATCCTTGGTATCTTTGGTCCTAACAATTGGAAAGAGTTCTTGTGCATAGACTAGTCCATTATCCAAGGTTTCTACTTTCTTATCTTCATCATCTGATCCTTCATAGTCCCTTGCATCTGCTGGATATGTAAGCTCCAAAGTGGAAGCTTCTCAAATAACATTTGTGGAGGCTAGATGATCGACCTTTACATGACTCCTGAAGGCTAATTCTCGGTTGATTGCTGAGAGGATTGTTTCTGATCCATTTCAAAGGATGTTGCTGCAATCTGTCCAAGTAATGTGTTGATCTTGACTCTTCATAATTGAGCCAGCTTTGATCATGACTTCTGCTTGTATGCATCGATCACCGTTCCAAGAGTCCTGTTTTGGAACTGTTGATGATTTAACCCGAGAAGCGTGACAAAACTTTGGTATGATAAAAGCCTGGTCAAGTTCTCTGACAAGACGATAGCAAGTAAATGCCAGTCCGGGTTGTTGTCCAAAAAGAATTGTTTAGAGGGGGCCTTGGCAGGTGACTTGTCAATTACGTGTAGGAATAATAGTTTATGAGTGTAAACTATTTGTTCTACCCTAGCCTAGGATTATTTCCACTTGATGTTCTGTATAATCTGGGTTTAGTTCTTTTACTATGTTTTTGCGTACCTTTTCTGTTATAGCCGAGAACCTTCCACTTCGGTAGAAGGGTGAGCTTCACTCTTCGGAATGAACCTCGTTTTTGCCAATTGGTCTTCGGACCTCTTGACGGAAAGGGTGGCAACTGGTCTTCGGACAAATGTACCTAAGCTGGTCTTTGGACCGACTTATATAAGAGTGCTTGCTGCACTAGATAATCCGGTGAATTAAAGATAAGAGTAAGATTGATTTATTTTACGCTACAGAACTAGTCTCTATATACACTAATTCTAAGCTGATTATGTAACTCCCCGATAAGGCAAGACTTTCCTGAAATTAGTGGAAGGGTGTGGAAAGGAATGGAAAGTCCTAGAAGCCTGTAGAAGTTACGAGTCACCCTATGAGTCACCCTATGAGTCACTAACGAGTCATATTCCCACAGCTGGTAGTCTCGTGACTGGTTAAGTCACGAAATATTAATACTAAGTGAGCCGTGCTTCTGGGCTGACCTTGTATGTAATAGTTATTACATAAACCCAGGAATTTGTTGTACAATGTAGTCTTGAGAACTTGAGCCAGCAGTTTGGTGCCAATTTCCATGTGTAATTATTTGGCGCCTGGCTGTGGTTCCTTGTGGGTCCAAATGGAAAATAAGCGAAAAATATAAGTGTTTTTTGGAGGTTTTCCTTGGGCTTGAAGAGCTTTGATGATTTAAGAGTTAATTACTTGTAGGTAATTCACTCTTAAATGGCCAGCCAAAGCATTATAATATTTTTTTGGTAGTCCAGATGAGACTGATTTAAGTTGGATTATTCCTTGGAGGAGAGGTTTGGATCTTGTAGGCTGATCCGGTTCGGAAGTCTTGTCAAAAATAAGGGAGAACTCCCCGTTCCCTAACAAGTCCTTTCCTGCCTGGTCCTTCTCCTTGTATGCACATGTATTACAACCATATCATGTCCTTGTTCTCCACAAAAGAAACATTCAAATGTACCATTATTAGTCTGTTGTGGTGGACTCATGGTGGATTCATTGGCTCTAGGTGAAGATTCACTTGCACATTTTCTGGGCTTGGTAAGAAAGCCAGAAGTGTTGGGCGCTTTTCATATAATTTGAAAATATAGTGCTGCATATCCAGGGTTGCTCAAGTTGAGACATTGGAGTTTATGCATGAGATCGGCAACTTCATCTGTTTCATTAAGATGCTTCGAAGTTGTGGAAGGTGGGTGTACTATAGGCCCATCCTTATCCTTTGATTTTGTCTTAAGTTTCTTCTTCAGCTTGGCCTTGGATTTCTTCTTCTTCACACTCTCTACCTCTGAACCACTCTCCTTGGATGAATCTTCTTCCTCAGATGAAGGGTCAGTGTCTTCTTCATCATCTGACTCTTCTTCAATTGAATCATCAGAGTGATCATCATAAAACCTAGAGATGTCAAAGATATGGTCTGCTGCTGAAAAAATATTATCAATGGAGAAGGGGTTGGATCTTGGAAGCTTGGGGTTAACCTGAAGCATGTGATCTTCAAGTTGTTTCTGAGTGCTTGGAGGAATGCCTTTCCAGACATATTTCCTATACTCCTGGTCATTGATTTGTTCTTCTGGTGAAGCCATCCACCGATGCATGCGAATTTTCTTTGGTAGCTGTGAAAATCATAAAGACTTTCGATGCATCCTTTGCATAACTTGGAAAAGAAATTGATAAGATCCTTCTCTTTGAAATGCTTGTCCATTTTGACATGGTCAAAAAGTCTTCGAAAGGTGTCTACAAACTTGGTCCAATCATTGTCTGAATATTCCTGGAGACCTTCAATAATCTCCCAAACCGATCTTTTGACATATCCGCAATATATATTTGAAGCGGCTGTCATTGGATAGTATGTATGTTTTTGCAAGGTTTTCAAATTCATTTATAAATGTGTCAACTTCATCATAGCTTCCAGTGAAAGTCTTTGGTGCATGATGAGATCTTGGGGGTGGGAAATCGATTTTAGAGCCTAAATGTCCTTGAGTGGAAGACATTATAATTGGCATGTGATTTGGGAGGAATTGATTTCAAATACTGTCCACAAATATAGAGTTGGAATAGGGGATATGAATTGTTCAAGATGATTGGCAAATTGTGTTTGATCAAAAAAAGGAATAGAAACTGATAGACTTGTAAGAAAGGGAGGCCTTAAAAGTCGTATTTGGGATAGACCTAAAAATAGCTAAAAACCTAAAGAGCTTAAAAGGTTAATAGGTTAATAGACTTTGATTTGAAATCACTGTGGGGTATGGGGTAATAAGCATGTGGTCTTGATTGCCCAAGGATTCGATATGAGAAGCCTAGAAGTCTTCTAATTTTAGATGGCCTTCTTCAGCATCAAATTTGTCAGAGGCCATATCACCGTGATGTCAAATGAGTCAAGCGAGGCATGTGGTTTGATATGACTTGGTTTGCTAATAAGGGAATTGAATGTGGGAACAGAAGCTTTTGGTACCAAGATGTGAGTCACATATGATGTAATAGATGAAGTTTTTTGGCAATGGCCGTTAATGGATAGCAGATATTGATATAAAAGGTAAACAATGTCAGATTTGGATGACAAGGGATGTAGTGGTAGTAATAGAAGAAGCAATTTGATGTTAATTAAGGGATAAGGTTACAGAAGAATGCTGTGCCTCTCTGGGGCAGCCAATTGTAGAGTTGCCCTAGGTAATTAATATCTAAAAGCCTGCACGCACTGGTCCTTTTCTCTGGCAGGGTCTAGCACAGTTGTTCAGCACAGTGGGAATATAATCTGTAACTCAGCAATGTACAAATGTAAATAGAACATGAGTGGTTAGGACATGATGTGAGAGGGATGTCACCTGAGATGCAAATGTGTCATGCTGACTAAGACTTAGACTTTGGCTTTGGACTTGAATACCATAGTCTAGATGTTTCTAGACTAGTCTTGACTTAGACTTGCAGACTTGACTTGGGACTTTAAATTGTGAACTTGTTATGACAGAGGTGAGCCAGAGGCCTTTATATAGAAAAACCAAGCAATGATGTGAAACAATGTGAGAGGTTGGCTATGTCAGTTGAATGACAAAGCACAATAACAAAGTATACAAAAGAGAAAACTATAGAGAAACTCTGGAGAAATTGTACAGCATCAAGGCTGTGCGAATAGGGGCTAGGGGCTATAATAGGGGGAGACTAACCAAAAAGGTAAGGATGATGAGTAACAATGAGAAAAGACTAACAGAATAGGAAACAGGTCGGAGTCATGCTAAGAAAAGGGGAAACATATAAAAGAAACAATAAGCAAGTCTACCAATAAACATCTAACAACCTTGCCCACTACTCCTGAGGGGCCTTAGGGTGAGTCAGGTGACTGAGCCATCTCAGAGTATTTCCAGGCCACAGGCAACATATCTTCTGCAATTTCTCCAGTACCCAATCCAAGGATAGGGGCCTGGGAGTAAGAGGACTAATGGGTATACATTCATGCCCTCTCATTTTGTGTTTAAGAGTGAGTCAAATGGAGTGGGCAGGGTAATCAGGATGGGATGGTGTCCTGAACTCTACCTCATATTCCACTCTACTCCTATCATGATATGCTGGTCTAGACATCATTCCAAGAAATATGTATGGTTCTTGGCTTTCTGGGAAATAGACTGCATCTCCTATTGCATATGACTGAGTATAGATTAAATGGGATCTTCTTCTGAGTGAGAAATGTGCTGGGGGAGGTATGCAAAGATAATTATGTGTTAATGGTTCTGCCTGGATATGTGTGTCATGTCCAAGTGTCCACACCATATGCATATCACTTGGTATGCTCGTCATGGCTCAGCACATCCACCACCCACACTCTTTGTCCTCACATTTCATATACTCTACGCCACTCACCATCCATTAATCCCACCATGCCTACTCCTCACCCTTTGATCCACCTCACCTTGGGACTTCCTGTCCTTGGATTATCCTCGGCCATGGCTACATTGTTTTATAGTCGGTCACTTCCTGTTGTCCTATCCTTGGCCACATTTCTATTATTCTATCCTTTATTGTTCTATTCCCATTTTACATTCCTTCATTCTAATTTTACTTGTTATGGACAATAACCACATGCTCTGCATACCTTGTTGTCTCACATTCCTTATTCCACGTGTCGCTTCTTAAACCGATATAAGTAGGACATGCATGTATATATTTCCTCATTCTGGGTATCAACTAGGGTTAGGCCCTTCTACCTTCTTCCCCTCTATTAAGTCCTCAATTCAGGCTGGCATCATCAGCATCCTCCTGAGGATCCATCTGTTGCAAATCAGTGGCATGCATGGCAAGTAGGGTGCAACGCATGAGTACATTGAAGCCAACACCACTACTCTTGGCCTGCAGGACTTGGCCATTGTCCACCTGACCTTTTGGCAGTCCCAAAGGCTGTCAGGTCCCAAAGCCTGACAAACTATCTACATACATGAGCTACTTATATAGGTTAAGAAGTGAGATGTGGAATCAGGGTAGTTTAAGGAATGGAGAACAATAAGGTATGAAGACCATGTGAAAGTATTGTCCACAATGTTCAAGAATAGAACAAATAATGTAAACAAGAATAGAACAATGAACTAGGGCTGAGAATAAAATAATGGGAGTGTGGATGAAAATTAGAACAATAGAAAGTGGCCGAATATAAATCAATAGGGCCATGACCAAAGAAAAAGTGAATAACAAATGTCCCGAGGGGAAACAGGTAAGGGGAGAGATGGAAAATACAAGAATAGCAAAGAATAGAGGGGATGGGATGAGAGAAGTGAACCAGATGATGAACTGAATGTACTGAGCCAAGACCATGTACTAGTGAGGAATGACTTGTCACTGGTGTATGGTAAGCGTTGTTTGGTCGGTATTGCCAAGTAAACCGGAGCTTGGTATTGTGTACTTGACAACTACTGATTCTAGGTAGAGGACAAAGAAAATAGGGGGTAAATGTTTTGGGGAAAATTAAAATTTATTGTTATTATTCTAATACACATTTTATTGTGTACTAAATCCATCTACACACAGCCCTTCCCAGAGACACGTTGACTGGCAAGTCAATGATGATGCAATGTGACCTGAATGTGGTAGACATATCACACGGATACAGTGCATGCATGACGCATGTATGAGAATGATATGGTGGCTGGTTCTAACATACAGATGATACAACTAGAGTTTTCATCTTCAAATGAGGGAGGCAGAATAAGCAAGGGAGGAGCTAGGGATGTATGTGTTGCAACCACAGAGCACAGCCAGGCTACTAGTCACTAGTAGCTGGCCTCTGTACATAGAAGCTTAGGCTAAGACATGTTGATTTATTTATTTAAACCCAGCTAGGCTACTGTACCAGTTGTGTTAGGGTGATGCTATTGACAATGTCACAACAACAAGATAATCCTATATTTATGAGCTGAAAGGGGATATTCCACCTGGTGTAGCGGTAATCCTCAGTTTATACAACGTCTAATACCAAGAAATACATATAAAGCTCACCTGGTGTAGCAGTAATCCTCAGAGATCAAGCTGAGGAGTCACAGTCACACCAGTCACAGCCCTATGCCCTACTCCAGCATTTATTACATAACCAACAATGTGAAATGGAGATCATGTAAATGGAGAAAGATTGACCAAACCCTGACATCACCCCTCTCTCAATGCACGGCGTCTCGACATGGGCCTTGGAGAATAGGTTCAGCGGAAACATCCCATGAGATACCCTCTCATTCCATCCCATAAAGAGGAGTGGGGAGAGGCTCTACTCAGTTCGAACCTCTCTCTACAATACAGTGGGAGAGTGAATTGGCAGACAGGTTGCATGAAGTTAAAGGTCTGGAACAGTACTTCCTGTGTATCCTCTCCTGCATCATTATGAGACACTCCTCCTGTGTAAACGATATTTAGATGGGGAGTATGGACTAGTAGTTAGACTAATTGCTATGATACAAGGATTTGTAGCTACAGGGTTCATGGCTAATATTCTACATGAATATATGCTCTCACACAGATGGCGCACGGCAGGTCAATCATATGTAAGTGCTGGTCTGAGGAGCTGGTGGGAGGTGTGAAGGAGAGTCGCGTTGATCACAGTAGGTGATCAACAATAATTAAATTGTTCAATAATGGTGTTAGTGAAATGTACTACACCTATTTAATGATCCCTGCTGGGTCTGCAGTCTTGAATGATGACGAGAAGTGTTTTGACCTAATGCGGCTTGACATCACATGAGTGCATCAAGTAGGTATCAAATATAAGTGTAGAGGGGTTTCGGTAATGGAGACTTGTAATATTTGTTATAGTTACTCTGTCTTTATACAAGTAAATCTCCTGACTATAATATGATCTGTAACTAACAGATTCTGTGGAGCATATGCAGGGTCGGCCCATTGTGGGCTGTCCCAATGAGATCTTCATAGAGAAATGACACCTGTCAATGGTGCCTATTGAATACAATTACTTCTCCCTTTGTTCCCTTCTCATTTGCAATGACTATTGCCTCTCTGAGTTGTGTCCTGTGTCTCATTCTCCTGTTTCTCAGTCATCTGTCCTCGGTGACTGCATATATATGCCCCGGTTCCTTCAATTCCTGTTCCTTTGCATGTGAGTCTCTTCCCCTATGTTCTTTTCATCTCCCCCTATCCATTTCCCTTTGTCTCCTTCTGTATTCCATACATTTTGGCTCTTCCAGCCCCTTCATCTCTTGATCATCTGGGTGCTTAGTGTCTAAGTTGCTACCTTATTGTGTCTCTTGCATGATAACTACTAGTAAGTCTGTGTGCTATACTATCTTCCACTGCATGCTCACTAATACTTGTTCTTTACCCTTTTTACACTATTTCTCTTTGTTATACAACTGAATATACACCTAAATGTGTATTTTGTCCTTATTCTCTTATCCCTTGCTCCCCTCTCCCTGTTCCTTCCACCATTCATCACAACACTGTGAACCCTTCGAATGTGCATGGAAGCATGACAGGGTTACCAAGGATAATAGGGTCTCCTAGGTCATAGGACTGGCAAGCAGTACACTTCTTCCCCCAAGGAAGGAATGGAGTGGGTCGAGGTTTGGCTGGAAGGTTGAGCTGTTTTTCAACCCTCTCTAGGTCCTCTGTATCAATAGACCAGTGTGAGGAGAGTGGGGTAGTGACAGGTTGGAGAGGGATGAGGCTTGTTGGCTAGATATGGTAATGTGGTGGAGGTGATTGTTATAGGGCTGAAAGGGCAGATAGGAGTGAAAGGGGGTTTATATAAGTGTCAATGAAATGAAATGAAAACATAAATGGAGCATAAGTGGAAAGAATCAATGTCAGGTGGAATGTTGCTTAGTTTGGGGGGGCAGCTGGGTAGCATGTGTTAGGAACCTCCCTTGTGTCCAATTGAAGAGACGCTGTTTTGGGGCCTCGGTAAAGTTCTCTAGGGTTTGAAAGGGGAGGGACATGTATAGGGCAGCTGAGATAGGCTGCAGAGCTTCTGGGTTTTGCCGATGAAATTCCGTTACAAGTTGCCTGGCCACTGAGACATCCCTTGCGGGTAGCCAGAGGTCATCTGCTACCCCATAACCCTTCCAGTGTACCAGATACTCCAGTTGCCCTCTGTGAACTCTGCTATCTAGAATCCTTTCAACCTCATACTCTGCAACTCCATCTCAGATGATAGGAGGAGGTGGAGGTTGAACATGTCATTCAGGGATGGGATGCTTCTCATGGGGCATAGGATGTTGATGGAGAAGACTGGGTGGGTACAGCCAAAGGACTGAGGGAGCTGGAGGCAATAGGCATTCCATGAACCAACCTTGTTCACCATGTATGGACCCAACCATTTGTGGTCTAGTTTCTTCATTGGACAAGTTTCGTGATATTTTGTGCATTTAGCCAGACTTTATCACCAATCTTGTATGAGGGGGCAGCCCGCTGATGTAAGTCGTAGAATTGTGCCATATCATCTGCAGCCTTTGCCAGAGCAGAGTGAGCCTTGTCTGTAGCTGATTTCATACATGTGGTAAACACCTCCAATGCTTCTAATCGAGTTTCTCAAGTTGGCTCTAGTCCAAGTCTGGGATGTTGGCCATTGTCAAGCATGAAGGGTGTGGTTCTGCATTGCAGAGTGAACTCGATTGTTGTATGCAAACTCGGCAAGGGAGATCCATTCTAGCCAATCATCCTGATGGTGATTAACAAAGAGTTGGAGGTATTGCTCAATTTCCTGGTTAACTCACTCAGTTTGGCCATAAGACTGAGGGTGATAGGCTGTGGAAGCAGCAACCCAAATGCCTAAGAGTTTATTTAACTCTTTCATGAATTGAGAGACAAATTGGATGCCTTGGTCACTGATGATTTATTCTGGTAGGCCATGGAGTTTCCATATGTGGTCACAGAATAGTTGGGCAACCCCTACTGAGTTTACATTGGATGTGGTGGGAATTACATGTTCATGCTTTGAAAGATGGTCTACAACCACTAGGAGAGCATTGTAGCCCTGACTGGTAGGTAGTTCAGTGATTAGGTTGACAGTAATAACCTGCCATCTACGATCTGGGATATGATTGGGGAGAAGCTTGCCTATAGGGAGGGTAGGAAAGGTTTTGGTCCTATTACAGGGATCGCAGGATTTTACATACTTGGAAATGTATCGTCCCATGCCAGGCCACCAATAGTTCCTTGATACAAGTTCAGTTGTCTTCCAGCAACCTGGATGTCCTTCAAGGCTTGTATCATTTGACAATGTCATATCACAGTTTGGAGTCTAGAGGGATGTATACCTTGCCATGGTAGAGGATGAGGCCATTTTCTTCTGCCCATTCTTCACCTCGCAGGTTGCCTGAAGATCCAAGTTCTTTGAGTGCCTTCACAACCTTTTCATCTCGGTCTACACAGTCCCTAACCCTTTCCAGGAACTTATCAGCCTCCCTAGGAACTAGCTATGCACCTGTCGCTGTAGAGTTGCTCTAGGTAATTAATACCTAAAAGCCTGCACACACCAGTCCTGTTCTCTGGAAGGATCTAGTGCAGTTGTTTGGCACAGCTAGAATAGGTTCTGTGACTTGGCAATGTATGAACAAAAATAGAATGTGAACAAAATATGGTGTGATGTGACAGGAACATGACCTTGATGAGATGCAAATGTGTCATGTTGACTAAGAGTTGGACTTTGACTTTGGACTTGAATACAATAGTCTAGACATTTCTAGACTAGCCTTGACTTGGACTTGGAGACTTGACTTGGGGGTTTAACTTGTGAACTTGTTATTACAGAGGTGAGCCAGAGGCCTTTATATACAAAAACCAAGCAACAATGTGAAACGATGCAAGAGGTTGTGTCAGGGTTCAGGTACTGACGGACTTTGGTACTGTCGAGGGGTGTTGTCGAAAGGTCGGGCGGACTATGGCCAAGTCCTGCAGGCCAAGAGTAGTGGCATTGGCTTTAATGTACTCATGTGTTGTGCCCTACTTGCTGTGCATGCCACTGGATTTGCAACAGACAGATACTCGGGGGGATGCTGATGATGCTGGCCTGAGTCGAGGACTTTACAGAGAAGAAGAAGGTAGAAGGGCCTAAGCCTAGTCGATTCCCAGAATGAGGAAATATGTACATGCATGTCCTAGTTATATAGGTTAAGAACTGACATGTGGAATAAGGAATCTGGGACAACAAGGTATGCAGAGCATGCGGTCATTGTCCACAATGAGTAAAATTAGAATAAAGGAATGTAAAAGGCATAGAACAATGAAGGATAGGATAATAGGAATGTGGCCAAGGGTAGAACAATAGGAAGTTCCCTATTATAAAATAAGGGCTGTATCCGAGGATAACACAAGGGCACGAAGTTGCAAGGTGAGGCGGAACGAAGGGTGAGGAGTGTGGATGGTGGATGTACCAAGCCGAGGCCGGTGTACCAAGTCTTTATGAATGTGGCATGGGCACTTGGTCGCAGATATAGAATGGTTGCTCGGTCAGCATTGCTGAGTGGATGGTTCTTGGTACATGTACTTGACAGTATCCCCCCCTTAGCGGCTGAATCCATGAAGCCAGTAGCCGGAGATTAAATATTAGAGTTTTGGCCGCCTAAATGTGATGTCATACGAAGGTTTGGGTATAGCGCCCAGACATATTCTTCCTCCGTTGTCAAAACCTGCATAACTCAATCGACAAAAGAAAGAAAAATGGGCTACGACACCGATGAGGACAAGAGATGGCTTGCTGAGATAGATATGAAGCAGGTTCGGCGACAGCATGACCATGAGGTGACAGAAGCTGCGCGGGTTACGGAACAGGAGGCCAAGGCTGAGGCTGATGGAAAAAAACAGGAGGGGGCTGAGGAAAAACGGAAGGGGGATGAGGAGGCCATATAAGAGGCAACCGAAGGGAGGGAAGCGGAGGCAGCTATGGATAAGGTGGCTGAGAAGGATGCCGTGAAGCAAGCAGTCATTCCTAGCACAAAGGACGCTGCTGGAGACCCAAAGAGGGCTGTTGTAGTTACTCAGGCAACCAACATCTCACTGGTAATCCCGGAGGCTTGTGACACAACTGCCAAGATGGCAAAGTCAGCTGGGGTGGGAAACCCTGATCAGTTGGTTGGAAAGGAGTGCACCCAGGTGTTTTGGAACCCGAGAAGCTGTGACAAAACTTTGGTGTGAACCAAGGCAAGTCAAGTTCTCTGACAAGATGCAGGAGGACAACAAAATACACTTGCACTGGCTATTTTTACGGAGAACCCAATTAAGAGATTATACTCTGGAGATTCACGTAATCCATTATCACAAGAGTATTGCAATAAAGATTTAATGAGATCTCACATAGCTGTGCAAAATGTCTTTATTGATTCTGATCCGGGTCGTTTGTCCAAAGAGAATATTTAAGGGGGGTCTTGTCAGGCGTCTCATTCATTACGTATAGAATTAATAGTTTAAGAGTGTTAAACTATTAGTTCTAGACTGGTTTAGATTTATTTCCACTTTTCTAATTTTTATCTGATTTAGTTCTTTAAAGGGGTAGCCTGCCACTTCGGTAGCAAGGTTAAGGTTTACTCTTTAGAATAAACCTATTCAACAGGTCTTCGGACCCGTTGTTGAGGGTGGCTTCCGGTCTTCAGCCCAGTTACCTAAGCAGACTTCAGTCCACTTATGAGAGTGCTGCTGGCACTTATTTAATCCTGTGGATTAATATGGGTGCAAATGATTGTTATTTTATGTTACAAAACTAGCTTCTTTTATACTAATTCTAAGCTAATTATGTAATCTCCTGATAAGGGAATTCCTTCATGAAGCTTGTGGAGGTGTTCAGAAGGTATTGGAATCCCTTGGAAGGCTGTGGAGTCATTGTGTCACCATTGTAACTACTTTTACAATAAAAGAAATATAATATTCCCACGACTGGTACTTTTGTGACTGGTCATGTCACGAAATATTAATATTATGTAAGTCATGCTTCTGGACTGACCATTTATGTAATTAGTATTATATAAGTCCAGGAATTTGTTGTACATTGAGGACTGAGAACTTGAGCCAGGAGTTTGGAGCCACTTTCGTAGATTTAGGTAATAGGCTTCATAGTTGTTGTACATTGTGGGTCCACACATTGATAGGCAAAAATATAGATGTTTTTATGATTATCCGTAGGCTCAATCTCCTTGATAATTAAGAGTTAATTACTGGAGGTAATTCACTCTTAATTGGCCAGCCAAAAACATTATAATATTTTTTTGTTGCCAAGATATGGCTGATTTTAAGTGGAGATTTTCTTGAGGAGAGGTTTGGATTCTGCAGGCTGATTTGGCTCAAAAAATGATTAAAGATAATAGGGAGCATCCCCTATCCCCTAACACCAGGGTGGGGGGGTACCAGACGCGACGATGAAGGTCCGGGGTACCACTGTTGTGGGGGGTTCCGGGACCTCAGTAGTCCCAAGGGTTCCACACAAGAGGGGAAGGAGTGTGACAGCAGTGCTCAGTTTGGAGCCAGCTGAAAAAGGAAAGGGAAAAAGCGAGAGGCTGGCAGGGGCCCAGGTGAATGGTTTTTATCTATTGTCTATTATTGTTGAGTCTTGTAACTAGCACAATGAGGCCACTGATGAGTGGGCTTCAATCCTCCATCCACCTTGCAAGGAGTGCAAGAGGTGGGGGAAAGAGTGCAGTGTCCCGGGACCAGGGGCTGCCTGTCGAATGTGCAAAGGGCTGTCAGGAACCGTACATACTGACAGGCCTCGGGAAAGCCGAAGGGGTCGGACGGGTAA